>VDFB02000008.1:109027237-109193131 GCA_007258455.2 Sequoia sempervirens | reverse complement strand
CAACCACATTAAAGCGTTATAGACAAGGAAGATTCACAATGAAGAACAAAATCACCATAGGAAAACTCAAGAACCAACCCAAGCCATGATGGTGGGCTCAAGTTTTCCTTTTCTTCAGTTGAGACCTAAGAACCATTGCAAATGTATCCTTCCTTCCTTTCTTTTCTTTTTTTCCTTTAACCATTTTCCAACCATCTTCTACCCTTATTGCCGCCTTTTTCCAATCCAAAGATTTAGCAACAGGGTTCTTCAAAGCTCCATCCAAGCTTCCATTTGCTTGCTGGCTCCATTCACTAGCTTTTTGCTTCCCTATCTCTTTCCCTTGCAACCTTACAGAGCCTCTATTCTCATGACATTCAGGAGTCACTGCCCACTTTGTGGGGCTTAACTCTTTTTCTTCTTCAATTTGGACAACATTATCATTGTCACTGACCTGATTTCCTTTCTTGGTCAGGTCACCAGCATTTTGCAGCTGAAACTCCCTACTCCCATCCTCTACAATCACTGTCCCTTCCTAATTTCGTTCCCTACTACCTTCTTCCACAACTATTGCCCCTTCCTACCCTCGCTCCACCCTGCTAGTCTCCAAAGCGTTTAGTTGGTTCTCCTCCCTTTTCTCTACTGAATAGTGCTAGGGTCCAGAATATTTCCACCAAGAGGATAATTTAGAGGCTCTGTGTTTTACACATTGGGCTGCCAGATGCCCAGTTTTAAAGCAAACTCTGCATCTAAAAGGAATCCCTTCATAATCTAGGGGTTGCACCCACAAACCTTTTGAAGTCTTTAAATGAATTTCCTCAGGAGGAGCATTTGTTATGTCCATTTCCACCAAAATACGTGCAAAAGTGGAATGTAGAAGGTTGGAAGATCCTTCATCCACCATCAAAAAACTTCCCAAAGAGTTCCCTACAGCCTCTAAGAATGAATCAAACCAAAAATGTAAGGGAAAGTTTGGAAGTCTCACCTAGATAGGGACCTTCTCGAAAACCTCAGTGGTTGGATTAAAAGCTGGGTGCCAAGGCTTTAACATCAGGGGAAATTTTTCTTCCCATTCCCAATGGTACTCACACAAAACCTTCTTTCTATCTCGCTCCTTTTCAAAAACCACTATGAAGAAGCCTTTTGCCATGGGATAGATTTGGACAGCCCCTTCTAACAAACCTTCCCACTGATGAGAAATCCACTGGTGGAGGGCTATTAAGCTTGGCCAAAAACACCTGAAGAGTCCAATAAGACCAAGCCCATAAAAAAATATTTCATTAAACAAGACTTCTTGCTCCAGCTCCTCATCAAGCACCAATGTGATAGACCTGGAAGATGGTAGAAGACCAGAAATCGCTCCTCCCATATCTAAAGCATTTCTGTTTGAAATCTCCAGAGGCTACAAAGGGCTCGGTTGAAGTCCCCCAGGCTGCGTCGAACTACGTCCCTTGTCCAAACCATCTTTGTGTGGATCCCATGTTGTAGGACAAAACCTTGTTTGGTTTTCCTACTTTGATGTGCCATCCCCAACCCCAATAGCTCCGTCTTTGCAAGGGTTTTCCTTCATTTTTTGGCTTGTTTGTCTTACTTAATGCTCCAAACCATTGTTGCACTCTTCATTGAGATGAATATCCTCAAGCAAACCCTGTAAAGCCTTCCCCTTAGAGCCCGAAACAGAGGAAACCCTTGTAGTAACTGTGCCCAACTTCTGGCCGTTAGCTTCCATAGTGAAAGGTTCAAAGGTTGTATGGTGATCCCAACCGTTATTACCCTGGGTCAGCGGAGCTGGCCTGGTTGTAGCATTATATATATATATGAGATATATATGCATATATATACACATGTTGATATACGTGTATGTGTTGACAAATAGGAATGTCCATACGAGTATGCCAATATATGTATATGTACACGTATACATGAATATAGATATGTATATACATAGGATACTGTATATGGAATCTTAACTTGATCTCATTTATTTGAATGAAAAATGGATTATTTAAACAAAATTATTATCAAGGAATATATATATATATATATATATAAATATATTCATGTATATATACATATACATAAATAGCATTTAATACCATTAACAATGATTATACATATGTGCATATATATATTATATATTATGGCCAATTTAATGAATATATGAAAAGGCGGATATAGTGTAGATATAGCGTTGCATATTATAGTGTAATGTTAAATGATTAAACTGCATATATTATCATTGATAAATGCAATGAAAATGCATAAGCTTATATTTGTTGCGCATAGTTTATATTTAATGAATAGAGCATAATGTTTAAAGTGCTGCACACTATACAAAAGCAATGTGCAAAGTTAATGAATAAAGCAATGCTATTAAAAGGGAAGTTGACTCTTTTGTTATGTGTTGAATGCTTTGGCAATGACGAAGTTAGCTAAGTAAAAGACAACCAATAAGAGTATTGACTTATTCTTCTGTGAAACAACAAGCTAAATGATAGGGAATATGGTGAATTGTTGGTGCCATATTATGAACTCAGTGATTCAATAGAAGTCTCTTAAACCTATAAGTCAATTTCTAAATTAGAACATGTGCAAATATGAATCGATCAGCATGTTGTTGGCAAGCAAAGATTTGACCTGTTGTTCAGTTTGGACAAGTATTGAGATAGGAATTTGCCACCTTTTGATTATCAAGCTAAGTCGATTAAATTGAGCTAAGTATCAATTCATTGGCCTTGTTTCTAGCATATAGATGCTAGTTTTTGGGTATAAATAGAGGCCTGCACTCTTACTTCATTTGGATACACTTTTTCTATGCATAATCACGCTTCTCCATTCTGTTGCATTTTATTTGTGAGGTTCTTATTTTGCTAAGAGGTATTTTGTGAGTTTCTTATTTTGCAGAGAGGTATTTTGCACAAGGAAACTTAGTTAGAGGCATTGATGATGATTTGTTGCTAAGTTGATTTTAAGAGGGGGCCAAGCTTAAGAACCAGTGAGTCAATTGGATTAAAGTGATTAACAGGCCTGAGATTCTATTCTCTTTGTGTATATATGTTTTAGTGAAAGATTGAATGTCTTATATGTTTTGTTTGGAATTGCATTTGATTGGTTGAAATAGAGTAATGTTCTATTTGCTTATTGGAAAGGAAAAGAATCTTGTTGATATGATTTCCTTATGAGTGTTTGTACATACTTCATATTAAGGAGTGATTGTTTATTGTCAATAGTATTATATGCTAGGATTGATGAAACATGAATAACTTGTTAAGTTGTTTCATGCAAAGTTAATTTTGTAGACTTAGAAAGCTCTAATGTTATACTTGGGATTAGAATATCCATTGAAGGGGATAACTTAGGCTTATGCTTTATTGATAGAGATATCATTGTGTATTGGGAAATAGGACTAAGTTATTTATGAGGTTAAAGATTACCTATATGGAAGGAAATTACCTATGCATAGATTATAATGGCCTAAAGTCAAATTGAGCTAGGGTAGTGTATGTGAATATGATGACTGTCACTTGAAGTACTGAGTGAGAATACTTTGGCCAAAGTAGTGTGATTGCCTTTGGCTACATTGTCAATTCACTATGTTCCTTTTATGCATGCTAGTTTAGGATTATAGTGGATACAAGTTCTAGTTATGTAGGACAAAACACTAAGCTCAGAATGGTTGTAATTATGAGGTTACTTCACCAATCTTTTCATTGAAAGGTAGGGCCATCTTGCTATGTGTGGTAGATGTGTGAGGGACTGCATTTGAGTTTGTGGTTGGTGGAAAAGCACTTGAGTGACGCTTCTCCTCCACAGCCGGTGACCAAGATTTTAAAGGATGTTCCTAGACCATTTATATCTATTACTTTGAAGCTCAGTTGAGATATGTATGTATTTTGTATACAATCTTTGGAAAAGTTGTAATATTTGGAATATTGTATTGGAAATGAAATCAATGCTTGGAATTTTGTCATTTATGCTCATTTGTTCTCTTTTGGAAATGAAGTTTTTTATGACAATGGTAATGAAAACATAGTTTATTTACTTGAAAGTGAAAACTTAGGAAATTTACTTATGTGAACAATTTCCATGTTATAGTGGTTGTTGTGTGGGTGAGTTCGGCCTACCAGACGATCTCAGTGGTGAGGCTTGATCTTTTTGCTTGTGGCTGGGTGGTAAGGGATACTTTGTAGCTAGTGTAGGGTTGTATTTGGGCAAGTTTGGTTTATGCTTATAATTGTCAAAATGGTGTCAATGTATCAGAAAGATAATATATCTGGTGTGTGCTTCTTGTTGGACTAGGTTTAAGTTGCTCTAATTTTGGTCTATTTGGAGCCATTGTATTGGGATGAGGTTTGCTCATATGACCATCCTCTTGATGTAATATTCATAATTTTTGATTAATATAATGGGTGTAGCCCTGCAACTGCATTTGAATCAATAAAAAGTAAAATATATATTATATATTAATTATATAATATAATAATATTATATATTATATATTAATAATAATATAATTTTTTTTTGGTAAAAGTGGTTGAGCCATTATAAAAGGATTTTATTCATAAAAAAGAATCTTTTGTACATAATGCAAGAGCAGGAGAAAACAAAATATTCCTGTGAAGACTGGTATAGACAATACAACATTTCCTTTCTAGGTGTAGAAAAGAAGAGCACTATACAGACTAAGGAAAATACTTACAAAATTCTGAGAGTGTAGCATAGAAAAATGTATCTTTGGACATTTTCACACTCATTTGGGTCTTTCTTATGGATGTTGGCCTAGTTTTTCCTAGATTTAATGTTGTAATGTGGCCAACACATTCACATTAGGTCTTGGACCCTTGCAAATCAATAAGAATTTTATGATGCCTTGTAAAAGTGTTGTGAAATGTTGTAACCTAGTTTTACACTTTTCTAGGATCTTTTTAATATAATTCACTTAAATAACCTCTTTTTATCACTTACCAAGCCTTATTTCAAAGTGTTGTAAAGTGTTGTAACAAAATTTCACACTTTTCTAGGCTTGTCATCAATAATTTGACCCTTTCTTATGTTTAAATGGCCCCTTTATGCACTTACAAGCCTTACTTAAGTGTATTTTAGACAATCATCTAGTTAAACATCATTTAATACACTTTAATTCATGACACCCACTTAAAGTGCCCCAATGGGACCAATTCGCCAATAGGGGCAGCTTAGTCCCACTTAGCTCAAAAATCAAAATTATTTAAAATTTTTGGTGGGATATTATTTTCTAAACCTTGTCGTCAGCCTGTGATGTGGTATTTTTAGGAAATTATGTATAATCATGTATAAATATAGGTTTTTTCCTTTCATTTCACCCCCATTCATTCACTTAATCATTTAAGCAATTATCAAGCATTCACTTTAGCATTCTAGGTTTTCTTAAGCACACATCCATTGGAGCATCTACTTGCATATCTTCAGATTTCTACTTCAAGGGTTTGGTAGATTGTATGTAGATTTGTCAAAGAGCAAGGTGTTAAAAGGTGTCAACAATTCATCAAAGGTATTTAAAGTCAACAAAGCCCTAAAAGAAGCTTGGAGAACATTTATAGGTCATATTCTGTAGATTTGGATCCGGACACCTGGAGGAACAAAAAGTGCAGACTGAGAGCTTCCGTTTCCACCTTTGAATTTCTTGAAATATGGAAGTGGAATAAGTCACCACTAGTGGCAAATTAGTCCCATTGCTCGACTTGAAAAGTGGTTTCCATAGTCCTGAGTACCCTTTTGGCTAAAACCTATTTTGACAAAATTTCCCCGAAACATGACTAAGTCACTTAGCTCAGCGTAAGTGTCCCAATGAGCTTCAATAGTGATTTTTTCAAGATTCTAGAGCTCCTCTCCATCACTTTCTAGCTTCTAGGTGCACCTCTTCAGTTTCATTAAGTTTTGTTATAGTTCACTTGCATTTTTAGTTCATTTCACATATCACATTGTGTTTTCAAACAAAGTGCATTTCCTTAGTTTTGCATCAATAATTAATCTCTATTATCAGTTCTTTGCATTTAGGGAATTCCATTTAGACATATTTCAATCATATTTGCATTAGTCTTGAGTGAACCAAAAAGGTTTTTGGGATACCTCTCTCCTTTTAGGTGCAAAACCCTAGAAGTGTAAGAGAGTCCTATCCCCAAAAATCTATGAATAAGAGAGAATGAAACCCAAACAAAGTTACAAAAATTGCCTTTATAGTGTAGGTGATTTCCATCTCTAAATCAGGTCCATCGATCACCAAGAAACTGTATAACCATCATCGAAGGGACCACAACATATCAGTGTGAGTACATCTAGAGTCCCTTCGATGCAGCGATCAAAAGGACCAACATATTAGAATGAATCTTTTTGGAGTTCCTTCGATGCAGCGATCTCCGCCACCTATCATCCCCATCAGCATAAAACAACTCACAACAACAATGTGAGCTGGCCCATCGAGCAACCGTGCAATTCCACCTAGCTACACGCCATCATCCACCACCTTGTCTGCCTTCCCATCAGGTCCCACCAAAAACACATCTTGCACCGTTCGATCACCACAAGACTTCATCGAAGAGACAACCATATATCAAAATGAGACCTTTTAGTGTTTGTTCGATGGAACGGTAGGAAGGGCCCTAACATATCGAGATGAGTAACATTAGAGTCCCCTTGATGCAACAAAAATAAGCACTGACCCTGACCCACGCTGGGTCCCACCACACCACACGTTGCCTCCTCGCTCCCTTGGTGAGAAAAGCAAAGGGCCCACCAAATCACTGTGGGCTAGTGGGTTGTTTCCAACTGTCTACCATATGTCATCATACCCCACCACCGACCACCACCATCATTTGGGTTCCACCTTATCAGCATGTCAAAGAGACAAAACATTTTGTCTTGCCAATATTCACCATTCTCTCTGTTGAGGTGCTATTGGGATGTCAAAGGGACACATTATTATGTCCTGCCGATATGCGGGATTTCGAGGGGAATTATAGTACTGTCCTACCGATATATGTAACTCCCTTCGATAAGTATCCTTCGCCATCATTCACCGTTGCCAACACCTTCCATTATCGCCATGTCAGATAGACATGAAACAATGCCTCTTCGAAATCTCTATATCCCGTTGATGAGCCAATTTACCAAATGTTGAAACACAAGTCATTGTCATATCAAAGAGACGACAACTTCATTCTCGTCAATATCCATCTCTATCTTTGATAAACTCCAATCTTATTCATTCCTTATATTTTAGAATATCAAAGGGACATTGAAATCACTCAGCTCGAAATATAAAAATATCCTCGATGTACCCACTATTGCATACAAATTGCTCCATCAGAGGGATAATGAGTGACTCCTGTCGATATAGGAGGAATGCTAAAATGCCAAGAAGATGTGAAATGGTCACTTCTTGTTTTTGACATCCCATATTTGCAAGTTGATTTGTTGCCCTCCCATATTGCTTTTTGACTTGGGAAACTTAAGACAATTCCAGAGCCAAAGCTTCTCATGGAGCAATTGCAACTAATTGAGGATATGCTTGCAACCGAGCCACATTATTTAAAATTACCACCTCCTGTAAAAAACAATATTTTATCATTTTATCCCACTTTCAAAACTAATAATGTCCATCAAACTTTCTGGCAAAACACCCTGCTAATCATATGAAATTGTATTATGCAATTGCTCACACCCCATATTTGACAATAAATCCACTAGTTTATTTCCCTCTCTATAGGTATGGTTTATACTACAAACAAACAACTTATCCATTAGACGCCACACCTACTGCAACACATAGTCTAGTCTCCAATTTAAAGATTTCCTTTCTTTGCAAGCATTTATGATTATTAATGAGTCGCCTTCGATCTAAAGATTTTTAACTTGCAACTCTAAGGCCATTTAATTATATATTAATAATAATATAATCTATGATATGTATTATATTATAATATATCATATACAATATAATATAGTATTATATATATTACATAATATAATATATATTATATAATATAATATATATTGTATAATATATAATATATAATAATATAATATATGATATATGTATTATATTATAATATATCATATATAATATAATATATTAGTATTAATATATATAATATAATATATATTGTATAATATATAATATATAATAATATAATATATGATTATATTATAATATATATCATATATTATATATATTGTATAATATACATATATTATACTAATATTATATATATATTATATACTAATATAATATTAATCTATTAATATTATATATATATTATATACTAATATAATATTAATCTATTAATATTATATTATATTATATATTATATATTATATATAATATATTTATTTATATATATATTATATATATAATATATTTATTTTTTATATGATTTCATTAGAAATGGATATTTGTTACAAGATATCCATTTCATTTCCTATACATTTTTTTAAGAAATTCAATTTATAATATAAATTTGATTCTATGGTTTCTCTAGAAATAGTCATTACTCTAGTTCTTACCATTGCAACATGTATTTTTTACCCGATCCTAGTAAAAAGTCAAAGCAAAATTTTACATTTTTGGGCAAATGAAAAACACCTTTTTTGTCATATTGTCACTTTTTGGACCTCATGATCTTGCATAGACCCTAATAGAACATATTTTATGCTTAGACAATTCTCATAACTTAAATTATTAGTGTGTGTTTTAATTCAAATTTGTGAATGCAAAAATGACCCAAAACATATTGATGAGGTAGACTTGACTTTCTTTTTTTGAATGCAAACGTAACCTCAAGCTTGAGTTGACCACCTTGCAACTAGCCATTATGCATTGATTTTTATGCTATTTTTTGTAAATTGTAGGCTCAAGACAAGTATAAATAGAAATTACCCCTAGGTTACTTAAATCATTGAACACCATCCATTATCACCAACCATCTAGGATCTTTTCATTATTAGGATAACCCCATTGCACCGATCTTCCATAAAAAAACATTCATCAATCTGTGAGGCATAGCTAATATTTAAATGATACGTCTATTTAATAAGGTGATGTGATCATAATGCATTTTGGATAAATAATTAATTTTCATAAGAATAAATACTTTTATGTTATTATAGATCATATAATCATTTGATATTAATGTTACATTTAACATTTCAAATTATAGTTTTCAGAAGTACTAATGTCTCTCACAAGATGTTGCAGGTGGGCAGTCCACATCCTTAAGTTGTAGAGACAAGATGCTAAATATTTAATATTGGTTTTTAATGTTGAAAATATAATTTGATTTATGTGTGAAAGGGAAATGTGTTTGCATTTGGAGTATCCTTTTATTTGATATTGTTGAAAATTATTATATTTCTTTTCAAAAAAAAGAAAATTTGATTAGTTGGAGGAAAAGGAAATGAAAGGTTGTCTATTTCTTTATTTATTATTTTCTTGTGAGTAGAATAGGGGAGGGCTAGAATGAATTGGTTGTAGAATGGTAATCTTGGGTAAGTGGTTCTGGGCTGATCCTAACTTGGACTGTAACCAAGGTATGTTTTTGTGTTGATTCTTGGTAGTTGTTAATTGCAACGGTGGTTTTTTTTTGTTATTGATGAATTCTGGATAGATGTTCGTTATTTGTGTAATAGAGGATTTGGGTGTGCATAAGGAGTGGATCTTGCCTAAGGGATGAAAGCCTCCTTCGTGTGGGGTTGAGAAGGGTGCAGAGCCTCTCTTGGGGATGGTTGATCAAATATGAAAGTATGAATTTGTGGATGATATGGAAAAAAATACCATGGCCATTGGTTATTGTAATGAATGGAGGTGGTTTGGATGGATGATAGGGGTGGTGTGTGGAGATTGTTGGAAGGGTGGTGGTGAATGTGCATCGTGAATGAAGTTATATATGAAGTTGGTTGTTTTGTTGTTTCCCTAAAAGAAAAGGGAATCCCCCTTCTCCCCCTTTACCAAAATTCGGTGAACGAATTCATTGTGTGTGAGTCAATGTTATTGTTTATGTATTTTAAATCTATAAATTAGCCTTGGGTTTGCTTCCTTGCTTGAGGGTGGACTTATCAAGTCCTATGGCTCTGGGCTACTCTATTGTGGGTTGTAAGTTTTAGACAAAAGATTTGAATATGTTAAAAAAAAACAAAAAAAAACTAAATGCATAAAGATTCCATTTGTTTTGCTGATCTAATTTACAAATATTGATAAGCTGAGGGGTGCAGGTTGGAAGGAGAGGACTCTTCGGTAATCAAGTTGTATATTTAATCAAGAAGAAATCTCATGATATTTTATGCCATACTTGTAGTTTCAATGCACAGATAATTCACTATCTTGGTTGTATCTACTCCAGGTTAAGTTGTTAACATACTTATCTCTGCATTTGTATTGCACTGTTCATTCTGTGTTAATCTCGTTTCTCTTGATATTCAATTAGATACTTAAATCCTAATCATTTTTAGAATTTTCGTTAAGAAGATCCTTTGAAATGCGTCTTGCACTTATTATGCTGGCTTTATTCCCATTCGATCGATAGGGAAATCTTGCTATTACCTTTCTTGCTTGAGATAATTATAGTAAGGTAGCTAGTTGCTGCAAAATCATTTACTGTGTATTGCGACTCTTGTGATGTTTCTCTAAATATTGTATCTCACTTTAGCTGAAACTGGAAAAAGATATCTTGGCCGTTGCCTTGAAGATTGCTTTCTGTTTGTTTTCTTTTCTGGCCGATTCATTGATTCTTATCGAATATTAATGTTTGTTTCCATCTTGTCTTCATTCTAAATTAGTATCGTAGGCTGCCTAAACATGTAATGGGTCATCGATTAGTTGGATCCTTTCTTTATTTATGTTATTTTTACCTATCTTTTTTAGCTTCTTGCACGACATTCTTGTATACCTGATATAAAACGTTTAACCTTCTTATTGTATTCCCACCTTGGAAGCTCATGTATTTATCTATTCCTTTTCGATAGCTAAATTATCTGCTAATGTTTTTCCTGGAGGATAATCTTAGCTTGGATGGATCATTACTAAACATTTACTTTGAACTTTGCAGGTTGCTTAAGATTCTTGGACGATATATCTTAAATTCCCTTATCGAATGTTTGTGTTCATGCTACCTTTTGTGAAAATTCTATTGTAGTTACTGATTATTAATCTCCTGTCTAAATATAGATTATTTGACTGTGGAAAATTAATTCATCAAATGTTGAAAAATAACCATCAATACCTTCACAAAATAAACTCCACAGGCAAGAAGAAAAAAACATGCACAATAATAAACACAATATTTTTGGACAAATTATCCTTGGAAAAACCTTGAAGGGAAAACCAATACTGCAGATGAGGAATTTTATTAATCTTTAGCAAATTAAGAGATACATAAACTACTTGCTCTTCTTTGGCCGAAGCTCACGTACAATATTCTTCTCTAGAAATTCTTCCCTCAATTTCTCCTATTGAAATTCCACTGTTGTTGTCCCCAACGCTATCATTGTGCCCTTGCTATCACTGCAAGACTATTTTCTCTCACTACAAATCTACTTGCTATCACTACAAGTCTTTCTCAAGAGTGTGTTCTCCAAATGCCCATTGATCCCATTTTATACTTTTCTCATTGAAAAAGCAATGGCCATGATTTAATCTCAATCAATGGATAAGATTAATTAGACTCTAACAAACCCTAACTAATTGGATTCTAGAAGTCTCTAGAGGAATCAATTAATTAGTACATAATTATGCGGACAACTAGCTCCTTTACAGAGTCTCGGAAAGAATTAAATTAAATAATCTTGGAGATGAACTTTTGATCCAGAACTACCTAAAATTAACACTCCCTCTCTTAGTGGAAGGTGTTACTTGCATGACACCCCGACTTCTCTCGAAGGTAATTTAAACCTTCCCCGATACCTTAGTCAAAATGCGCTTTGTTGATCTATGGGTATATCTTGTGTTGAACAATCCCATGTATTTTTACAATCTCGATGAAGTGATATCGATGTCTGTAATGGCGGTTATCATAAAACACCGATTCACCGGACAATTTGGCGCCAACTCGATTGTCACGGTGTATCGCGGTCTCAACCCTCTAGCGGCGAAGTGCACCAACAGCCCGAGCCATATTGCCTCACACATGCGCCATGCCTGGCTGCTATATATTATGCCTTTCGCGAGAACTTAAAACCCACGGACTTACCTTCTGCTATGCAAGAGACAATACGGTATCAAGTTGGAAGCAACACCGGTGCTTTTCTATCCATTTGTGCTGCGCGATCTGGCGATGGGTATGGCTATCAACTTGATACCATCACCTTGAGCATATATGATACCATACTCAATTGTACCACACAAATATCACAACACATGCTTTTTTGTTGTCCAATGCACTCTCTTTAGCTCAACCATGAACTAACTAAGAGAGTTTACTACAAAGGATATATCTAGCCTAGTGTTGACGAATAATGTATAGAGATCAATCTGACTTCTTGTATAGATTGGGGTCTGCATCGCCCTGCTCCCTAGATGTATCTACCTTCTTCGATTAGTGATCTTAAAGGGTAGGCAGCAAAAGCTGCGTAATTCTCCATCTAGAACCTCCTCAAGATATTGATGTAGTATTTCCCTTGTCCAAGGAAAATATCTCCATCTGTTTGCCATACCTCCATGCCTAGAAAGTAGTGCATAAGCCCCAAATCCTTCATCTCGAACTCTGTTGCAAGGTCCCTCTTGCACTCCTTTATGAGCCCCAGTGAACCTATTAAAAACAAGTCATCTACATATAGAACAAGAATGAAAACCTCACCTCCAACCACCTAGTAGAGGTTAGCGTCTGCTTCACTCTTCACAAAGCCCATTCCCTGTAAGTATCTGTCAATGCACTCATACCACGCCCTGGGAGCCTGCTTGAGTCCGTACAAAGCTCTCTTCAATCTGCACACGTGGGTTGTACTGTTGTGTGCCACAAAGCCCTCTGGTTGTTCTATGTATACCTCCTCTTTCAATTCACCATTAAGAAATGCCATCTTGACATCCATTTGATGGATCTTCCATCCCATTTGTACTACAAGTGAGATCATGACTCGTATAGAAGTATACTTGGCCACTAGAGCAAATGTCTACTCATAGTCAATTCCCTTAGAGGCCCTGAAACCTTGCCTTGTATTTTCATGGTGCTACCATTTTGCCAGGTGCTTGATCTATATAGATCGGTATTGATCCAACCAGCGCCCTATTTGTTGAGATTAGGTACAACCTCCACACATGGATTGCACTATTGAGGGTGCTTCTCAGCTATCACATCTTCCACACACTCTGTGCAACCTCATTAGCTAGAGGCTCAACACATCTATAAGCCCGACTAACTAATGTCTTATAGTCATTATACATTTGGTTGTCTTCGTTGTCTATTACTCATCCTAGGAGCTCCCACAAACTCCTGAGTATCCCTATGTGTCTGTTGGTTCCCGCTACCAACTATAAAGGATGAAGTATCAACCTCCATATCTCCTTGATGCATCTCTTGGATCACATTTGCATCACATTTATCCCATACTCTGCAAACTCTCAACACCTGAGCCTGTGCTTGTATTAGTAATTATACTCGAGCTTCGTTGCCCCTAATCCTGTTGAACGATCCTTGGAGCTTCTGCTGGTTGCTCACTCTGATCATCTGTTGGCAAATTTTTGGACCTCCTAAATGCCTTGTCCTCCATGAACTTGACATCATGCCTAACTATAATGCTCCTGTCCCCTAGAATAAATATCCGATATGACTTTGAGGTTTCACTGTACCCCACAAAGTACCCTCTCTCTATAGTCTGATCTAACTTGGAATGTGTCAGCCCTGGAATGTGACAATATGCCAAAATCCCAAATATCCTGAAGTGGCTAATATCTGGCTTCTTCCCTAAGAATCCCTCCTCTTGTGTCATCTTGCCTAATACCTTATGTGGAACCCTGTTTTGTATGTATACTGTTGTACTACATGCCTCTGCCCATAAGTAATGTGGCATATCTTGGTTATACATCATAGCCCTTGCTACCTCCGATATAGACCAATTCTTCCTCTCAGCAACCCCATTATGTTTCGGATTGTAAGGAACAATCCACTCTCTTTTGATTCCTTCCTTGGTATAGAACTCTTGGAACTCTTTCCTTTTGTACTCGCCTCCATTGTCTGACCGAAGAAATTTTATCTTCCTCCCTGTCAAATTCTCCACAAGAGCTTTGAACTCTTGGAAGTGACTGAAAACCTCATCCTTGGTCTTCAAGGAGTATATCCAGGTCTTCCTGGAGAAATCATCAATAAAAGTAACAAAGTACTCATATCCTTTGAGAGATTTCGTCGACATTGGTCCACATATATATGAATGTACTAGATCAAGAACACCCTTGGATCTAGTATCACTCCTTGGAAAAGATGCTTTCACAACTTCCCCAACACACATCCCTTACATACATCATCATGCTCTGTGCTCACCTCTGGAACACCTATCACTGTCTCATGAAACATTTTAAGTGCTCCATGATGTATATGGCCCATCCTCCTACACCATAGCTCTCCTTGATCTCTAGAATTACTGTTGCTCATTAGTGCCTTATGAGTATAAAACTGCAACCTATAAAGTCGGCCGCTCCTAACTCCAAAAGCTATGGGTGATTTCCAATCCTTATGCTTGATTAACACATTCACCCCTCTAAAGAGTATATTGTAGCCTTTATCTTGAAGGACGAATATGGAAATCAGATTCATACCTAAGCCTGACACATGCAACACATCATGAATGGGAATTGGCTTGCCATTCTCCCTCTAAAATAGAATGGTACCTTTCCCAACTGGATTGAGCTTGGACATGTTCCCCATAGAAATATGGATTCTAATGTCCTCCTCCTTATAACTAAAGAAGTACTCTCTAACTCCTTTCAGATGAAATGACACCCCACTATCTATATACTAGACACCCTGTGAGGATGAGCTAACCATAAAAGCTATGAGTGCAAACTCATCCTCCATTCTGCTAGAGAGCTCATTTGCACTTGCTGAAGCTGTCATCGGCTTCTTTCCTTTCTTTTTGTTCTTCTTCCTTTGTGGGCAATCGCTGATATAGTGGCCAAACTCGTGACAGTCATAGCACTTGACTTTACATAAGTCCTTCTTCTCACTTTGTGGATTTGATCCTTTGCTAGACCCCTTCTTTGCTTTCCCCTTTCCTGCTAGGGCAATGTTTTCCTATCTGCCTCACTTTTCTAACTCTTACTGTTGGTTCCACTGACAAGACTAAGTCTAAGCTCCTCTTGAGTGAAGTCACTCCATAGTCGATCCCAACTCGGTAAGGTGTCTCGTCCATTGATAACTTAAACAAAGACATCCCACTACTTAGTAAACCCATTTAGGGCTATCCACACTAGCTCGTCATCATCTGGTTTATCTCCAACAGCTACCAACTCATCCAAGTTGACAAGTCTGAGTTTAGTGAGGTAACTTGTAACGTCTTCTCCCTTGTTCATCTGGGTATTCCTCAGCTTTTCTCTAAGAATCAACTTCTGGTTAGTGGCAACATTCTGGTACAAATTCAGAATGGTGTCCCACATCTTTTTCGTTGTATCTAACTTTGTGACATGTGGAACAATATGGTCCTTGACACCATCAAGAATCAACCTCCTTGCCTTGGCGTCTTCCTTCTTATATGCTAAGAGCTGTGCTAGATCTGTAGGTATAGCTACAACACTGGTCACATATTCCTTGATACCATTCTCTTCCAGTAATAAAGAAATTCTGGCTTTCCAGACACCAAAATTTGAGGCTTCATCCAATCTGTCATGATCTCTTAAACCTGCTGAGGCCATCTCAAAAGAAAATAATAATAATAATAAAAATAATTCTGAAGAGGTAGCACTGGGTTTTATAAACCCTCAATATTTCCTTCCTATGCTGAGCCTTTTCTGCCCTCAGATCAGCTCTAATACCATGTGAAAATTCTACTGCAGTTACTGATTATTAATCTCCTATCTAAATATAGATTATTTGACTGCGAAAAATTAATTCACAACAAATATTGAAAAATAACACAACTGCAACTTCACAAATAAACTCACAGGAATAGAGAAGAAAAACATGCAAAATAATAAACACAATATTTTTGGACAAATTGTCCCTAGAAAAACCCTGAAGGGAAAACTAGTACTGCAGATGAAGAATTTTATTAAACTTCAGCAAATTAAGAGATACATAAACTGCTTGCCTCTTACTGACAGAGCTCCGAAAATTCTTCTCTCAATTTCTCTTGCTGAAATTCCATTGTTATCATCCCCATCGCTATCACTGCGCCCTTGCTATCACTGCAAGACTATTTGCTCTCATTGCAAATCTACTTGTTATCACTGCAAGTTTTTTTCAAGTGTGTTCTCCAAATGCCCATTGATCCCCTTTTATACTTTTCTCATTGAAAAACCAATGGCCATGATTTAATCTCAATCAATGGCTAAGATTAAATAGACTCTAACAACCCTAACTAACTGGATTCTAGAAGTCTCTAGAGGAATCAATTAATTAATTACATAATTATCTGGACAACTAAATCCTTTCTAGAAGTCTCCAGAAAAATTAAATAATCTTGGGAATGGAGACACCTGTCCAAG
Organism: Sequoia sempervirens; assembly: GCA_007258455.2. Classification (NCBI taxonomy): domain Eukaryota; kingdom Viridiplantae; phylum Streptophyta; class Pinopsida; order Cupressales; family Cupressaceae; genus Sequoia; species Sequoia sempervirens. Next base: position 109,176,492 of record VDFB02000008.1, on the reverse strand, counting down.
CTACCTGAAATTAACACCTTTCTCCACGGCCTTGCTGTGATAGAAGAGACCTTTACAATGTTTCCTCATTATCTTCTTAAATAGCACTGGAGTTCCCTTATCATTTAATCGAAATGTCACCCCTTCGATTCTTTCTAATGCATATGCTTTCCGAGTTTTGGTTTGTAACCGATCTGTCATGTTTCTAGCTGAGTTTTTGGTCCGCTACGATTTAAATGTCATTTCCTTATTGAAGATATGGGCTCTTGTAGCTGCACCATGATTTCTTTTCTATTGAAATTATTTGAGTTTAAGCGATTAGTGTGGTATTAGTCTGATTGTATCCTTTATACTGTATAGTAAAACTTAATCGCCCATAATTATTTATGCTGTTGATGAAATAAGTATTGTGAATCGATGGATTTAGCTATCTCTCAACAATTGTATTTAGCTTACTTGGCATAAAAATCTATGTTTATAATTGGTTCTCTCTGTGGTCTTCCGGTCCATAAGGTTCATGGCCGGCTATGATCTTTTCTGGTCATGACCGTAGAAGCTTCCGTCCTCAAATATTGAGTACTTCTGATTGTAATGTATGCTTTCTTGTGAATCAGTCCTATAATGGTTCCTTGTATTTACTCTTCAATTTTGGCGTAAAGCTTTAGCATACATAATACCTTAAGCTGAAGTTTACTTTCATTATAAACGTATTCAATGATTATAAAATAAATGATCTTGCATGCAAGTTGATAAGACTTTTGTACATGTATTGTTTAGGACTTGTTAGAAAATGTTTAGCACTCTTAAATCAGATATATTTAGCATATTCTTTGTAGGCTATTGTAATGTCTTTCTCCGATCCTTAGCTTTTTAGTTTGTTTACTCACAGTGATCTTATGTTTCTCGGCTTTTACCTCCCATTTGTGTTCTATGTATGATAACTTTAGCCTTCGCATCGTGTGCCTGGCTTTGCAATGTTATCTTGGCCTTTGTTTGGTTACGCGACTTTCGCATTTTAGTTCTTAGCATTCATCTTTTATCCTCGGTCTTTGCATTGAAGACACGGCGGGCTTGAACCGATTTCAATTTACTTGAAAGAGCTGCCGTTTCATTTACCTCTTTCCTTATTCTGCATCCGCTGAATAGTGTTTATATTATATGCCTTCCAGTATTGATTATTTCGCAATAGCTTTTGTATTTTACTCTTGCACAATAGTTTCAAGTTTCGATATAAGCGTTTATTCATTTCTTAAAGTCATGCATTTTACAATTTTGGCCGGGCCCACAACTCCCTTAAATCGGACGTTACCCATTTCACATTTGCCCTTCCGTTAGCATTTGCCGTTTCCACCGTAGGGTTTAATTGATCCCGTTTCCCACCTTAAAATCCCGCACAGTATTTTTCCATTCAAAACCTATTGTTCGTACATTGAAGATTGTTTAATCCCGTGCAGTGAATTTCTTGGACACCAGTTGCTGATGGCGTGTCTAATCATTTCCTCCATGCTTATGCTGTATATTTTCTTTGTTTTAGTTTTCTCATTGTTTTCTCTGTTAATGTTGCGTCCTCGTTTATTGACAGGGAAAAAGGTATCCAGAATAACCATCATATGCTGAAACCCCTTAACTGCCTGGTAAAGTCGCTTTGGCTCACTACATATGTCTTCACGTATTCCCAACCTGTTCTGAAATGGAAGCTTTGGAACAGGGTATAAGGTTCCATAAAAGCATAAACGATAGGGGTTTTTTTGTCAAATGCAGTTGGAAATGATCTAGTAGACATGCATCCAAAATGTGGAAGCATATACAAAGCACGCGAGCTGTTTTCAATCGAATACCTCAAAGAAATGTTTAGATCTCTAAAATCAATAAATATGTGAGTTCCCTTTGATTTATTGCTTATAGGGATGATATTACCAATCCACTCTAGATAGTCAATGGGTTGGATGAAGCATATCTCTAGTAGTTTCTATAGTTTGTCTTTGACCAAGCGAGTAATTTAGGGATGAATCTTCCTAAGCCATTTTTTTATTGGTTTGGCATCAAGATGTACCATAAAGTGATGAATTACTAGAGGTAGATAAAATCCAAGGATATCTACATATGACCAAGCAAATATCTTAGTAGAATTTTAGAGGATGGAAGTGATGGTTTCCTATTTAATGAGTCATAGGTTTTTTTGCAATATATGTGATATCTAAATTATCTAGAGCTCAAATATTAAGCTCATATGTGTCTTCAACTAGAATTATTGACTAATATTGCCACTACAAAGATGTTGCTAGTAGGTCAATTTCCTCAACAATTCATGCCTCACATTTTTTGTCAATTTAAAATCCTTTATTGTGATCTTATATAGGGATATTATTGTAGATCCCCATGAATTTAATGATATCGTCATCATTCTAAAATGTATCTAGACTTGGTGTATGTCCAATTACTTGGTGTAAGAGCATAACTAGTGCTCTTCACCACCACTTTGAAAGCTATAAAATATATTGTAAGCTTAGCCTAATGATAAATGCACGTGAAATGGAGATTCATTTTATTCTCTAATTTATATACCTCATTATAACAAGGTTTCTAGGTTGCCATTGTGTGATAAAACCTAAATGAGGCCCACCAAATAGAAACTAAAATAAAAGGACCAACCAATTGCAACATGATGGAATAGTATGCATGAACTTATCCTTTTTAGGGGAAACAAAAAATTATAAAAGGGATGGATTTGATTCCTAAGTTCACCTTATGGTGTAAGGGAAGAGAATACACACACTTGTCTCATGCAACCATGAAAAGAAAGTTAATCAACATTAGAAATGAAAATATGAGATATGAAGACAAGTGTGTGCAAGGTATACTTTTTATTTCCAAGGTCACCTTAAAATGTGAGGGAAGAGAAAACAAACCCTTGGACACACAAGTAAAATAAGAAAGTTCACTTACTTTAATCAAAATAATCAAAAGCACACAAAAGAGATGCAAAATTATTTCTTAGTCAAATGAAACTACAACATGTTCACATCAATAGTTGGATGTTATGATTGGTATTCAAACAAGTGAACCTACAATAAGGGGTTAATAAATGATGCAAAAAACCAAGCATAACCCTACAATGATTAGGCTTAGTAAATTAATCTAGAAACATAAGCCTTGCCTTTGGTCTCTATGTCACACAATAACGTGAGATAAGATCATTGAAAGGGATTGCATGGGTGAAATCAATAACAACAAAAGTGAAAAGAATAAAGAGAATGATATCTCTATAACGATTGGTAATTGTATCAATAGAAAATCCACACAAATAAGGACCGAGGTTAATTCAAATTAGAAAGTCTTATTATTCCCATATGAAAGGAAATAAATTAATCTTTAAGGAATAAAAGATTGCCTATATTATTACTAGTATAGCTTTGTGATTCACCATATTATATCTTATACATTTAGATGCATTCATTTGTAATTTTATAATGGTAATAATTGCATATATTTATTATTATAGACATGTTATATTTTGAACCTACAAGAGAAATTAAATGTTGGTCTGAACGAGATGTTTTACCTAATTGGTTCATCACCTACGTCCTATTCACACTAGTTACTTAGGTTTACTTAGCATACACATATGATACTTATTACTTTATGTCACAAATCATAATATTAAGACACATGTCATAATCTTATGTAATCCTATGTCTCACCTTAGTCTATATAACCAAGTAGTTATCTTTGAATTCTTAATTCATCCCCATTGTATAATTGCATATTTTGATACAATAACATTATTCTCTCATATTTGATCTCTCTTGTATATTTGCATATTTTGACACACATAAAGCTAGGAAGGAGCCTAGAGTCCTCTCTACTGTATCTAAATATGCTTGAAAGTTTAAGATGGCTGAAATAGCTACTCCATTGGTGTATAAGGTTGATAAAGAGTTAAGAGTAGAGGATTATAAAATTACTACTATAAACATGGGACAACCAACCAAAGAGCAAGAAAAATAGGTTCAATTAGTAGTTTCCATTATGGCGGGCTTAACCGGCACACTCTAAGGGTACACTCCCTTAGATGTTCGGCGCCATGTGGGGCCCTCTTAACCCAACCTCTCTCTCCGGAGCATTTCTTAACTGCACCATTTCAAATTTATGTTTCCATAGTACTCCACCATTGCAATTTACATTTGCCATTACCGTTCTCGTTCTCCTTCCGTAGTTGTTTGTGTTTGTCGTTTCCACTTTACATATTTGTTTGTCATGTTATGATCCTTCCCTTTCAAGTAAGGGCGAACCCCATCTCTTAGAGATAGTGCAGGGTTCGACTTCAACGCTGTCACTAATGCAGGTCGAATCTTTCTCCAATCTAGATTGAGGCGGAAATAACTCTATGTCTGTAGCATTAACTAAATAGAAATAATAGATTGGGTCATGATCTCCTCACAGTCGCAGGGCCTTTTGCATGCAGTAAATCTGTGCAAACAGAAAGCGTTGATTTCTCTATCGGCATTCATGCAGAGAGAACAACAGACACTCAGATCAACTCCGAGGAATGACGCAGTGACAGGACTCAAATAGGCAATGTATTCAGAAGTTAGGCATTTCGCTTTCTTAAGCCCCATTCATGTATTGTCATTCTTTATGGCCCATTCCCCGCATTTCATCATGGCTTGCCCGGTCATTGGATTAAGGGATTTAGTTTTAATCCCACATTCATTTCATTAAATGAATTGTGGTGAGTGTTATTTTTATATTACGAAGTGTGGGTTCATTGTTAGGAAATAGAAATGGTTTATCTTTCTTATATCTTTAATCATAACCTTTTTTTTAAAGATTTATATTGTATTTATAATATTTATTAATGTTAATTATATTTAATTGTTAATTTTAATGAAAAAATGTTTATTATGTTTTATTTGAAAATAATAATATATTTTTTTTAATGAGATGATTGATATTAAAATTAAATGAATTAAATGTGATGCTATTTGAGATGTAGATGTTGATTATTTGAAGTGTAAAGAGGTTTTGGACTTGATTTTATAAATGCTTTTAAATATGTGAATTAAGTGTTCTTTTCTTTGGTTCAAATATGTGTACAAAATAAAACTAGTCTACAAGCTTCAATCTATAATTCCAATAATCAACTAGTAAAAAATTAATTTTTGAAATTAATTTGTATCTTTAACATTTACACTTTATTATGGATTGACAATGTTTACAAACATCATTACAAAATCTACTAAATTGTGAGGCTTGTGTTATATTCATTTAGATCCCTAGATGATCAATAAATGTCTCAGAGTATTGCTTTGGTTCATATCCATGTCCGAGAAACCGAACTAGTGCAAATATAAATCTATACCATAAGAATCAAGTAGCAAATAATTGATATTTAGAATTTAGTTGACTTGATCTTCTAATATTTGAACCTCAATATAGATAGAAAGTGTTTAGTAACATTTTTAGGGAATGTGCTAAATTGTGAGGATTATGTTCTCCTCAATTAGAACCCTAATCAAACCAATTCCATGACATAGGAATAATGATTAGAGGCATGTTGATATATGTTATGAGAAAATATTATTATATTTCTCTCAATGAAAATGCTCTTTTGATAAATCCTCGTTGTCCTAATAATATTGGATAATTTTAAATGCTTAAATAATTTTTTTTAAGTAAAATACAACATGCAAATCAAGATAAACATGCATTAGGTAAGCTCACAATGATTAGTAGGAGGGTGCTATCAAGATTTAAATTGAATTTAAAATTTAAAAGTGTAGGGTTGATAATTACTAGGTCAAGTTTGCACTAGTAGATCTTATGCAAGGTAGGGTAATGTCATGTGATTAATTCACACAAGAATATATCACTTGTAGACTTGTTATTGCACAAAGGACAATCTAGTCAAAGTTTACCAAAAATAGTAATGAAAAAGGGAATGGATGTATTATTTTTTTCTCTGACATTGATGTGCATGTGAACTTCTATTATGGTGCATGTCAAAGTAAACAAGATATCAATGAGGAAACTATTTAAGTAATTTTAAATACTAAAAGATATAGATTTACTTAAAATATATAGTTTACAATTATATTCTCCTTCCAATAATAACTCCACCAAAAATATACAAAATTAAAAAAAAATGTAATGAATAACATCTATCAAACATTTAAAATAAATATGATTTTTTTTTGTTTAGTTGTGTATTTGTATCAATTTTTAACATTTCATATAGATATAGATCTTATTACTAAATTTTAGATAGATTCTTATTTTCTCTTGGAGATCATTATTTAGTTCCTTATTTTTCCCTCAATTTCCTTATATAATATTACACCTCTTTCAATGCAAAAGAGTCCATATCTAGTCACTTGCTCAACCTAGATTTCTTAGGCTTTTCCAAATGACTAATATTTGTTAAACCTTTCAATCACACAATTATCAATACATAATATTTATAAATCATCAATAACCAAAGGTCCATCTAATTCATGTGTTAAATTTATTAAATTATTTTTAATATAAGAAGTTAGTATTTGCTAAAAAAATTAATTGATAGGATCTTGCTAAAAAATTATCTACTATTGACAAATATTATACCAATTTTAGCAACTCAAGGTCCCTATTCTGAGTTGTGCAGAAGAAAGAGCCTTTGATGGAAGGAGATATGAAAATTGTTTCAATAAGATTTTATCTCTATCTAATCTCAATTGCACGAGTTCTTGATTGGGGAGTTGGTGAGATTCAAGCATAATTTGAGAAAATTGTAAATTAAGAAGATTCATGGTTTAAAAGTTAGGGCTAAAATAAATTGGCTCAAAAATGGAGATAAAGGTTTTGATTTCTTCTTTGATTATATAAAGGAGAAAAATGCTAGGGAAGAAATTGGATCAATCTAGGTGAATAATCAACATATAAATGGTATTTCTTTGGTTATAAATGAATTTCAATCTTTCTATAAAAATATTTTATTTGTTGAAGATAGCAATGTGGACTATAAAAGAGCCCAAGATCATTGTACACAAGTCATCCCTAGGAAAAACAAAGAGGAAGAAAATGATTGGCCTACTGGAGATATCTCTAAGGATGAGATTGTAAAAGATATTAGAACATATAAAAAGCATAAATCTCCAAGCATAGATGGGCTTTCTACAATTTTATAAGAAAAAAGTTAACTAGATTAGTGAAGTTACCTTATAGGTTTATTTTTCCAAAATGAGATAGATCTCAAATTAGAAACTATAGGCCCTTTACCCTCCTTAATGTTTCTTACATATTTTTTGCTCTAGTACTTATTGATATCCTCCGTACTTTTGTTTTTGATAAAGGGTAAAAAGGGTTTTCAGGGACCCGAAACAACAAAGTTTACAACATTAAAGATAGGAAACAAAAGTCCAATAATAAACACCAGCTGCACAAAAGGTAAAGACCAGAGCAAGCAACAACCAACCGCAACAGACCAAAAAGGTCAAGAAAAAAGAGCCAGCAGAGCAGACAACAAAAAACCGGCCGCAATTAACCCAGAGTCTTAAGAACAGACTCTGTCTCCGCCTCCAAGTTCTGCATGTCATGGACTCCCTTATTAAAAATTTGAATCATCTTCGGAGTAGGGGGAGCCTTTCTCTTCAGATTGGCTCTGGTTCTCTTTGAAATGCCAGCATCCATCTCCTGGCTTTTATCCTTGGTTTCCTCCAGATCCACCACCAGAGACCCCTGTTGGGCTCTGTCTAACTTCTCAGTCATAGCATTAATTATTATGGCGTTGTGTCTGGCCATTCGATTGTTTTGCTCTGCAATGATTTTGATGGTGTTTTTCATTTTCTCAACCTCAGTTTCAATATTTTTGTTCATGTCCGCGTGGTACAGAGTTTCTTTGTTGAAACCATGATCTTTTCGATCCACATCTTTCTTTTCAATCGCAGCAATCTTGGCTCCCAACTCTTCCAATTTACTTTGAAGGGCCCAATTTTTTATCTTTAGCTCATTAATTTCATTGAAAGTCCATTTCAAAAGTTTGAAATGGGTATCAACACTATTTTTAGCTAAATTCAGAACATCCACAGAGGGATCCCTACCAGTGTTAAAACAAGTTTTATCAGGGTCTGGAGTAACAGGGGAGCCGGCTCTAGCAGTTCTATCCAACAACAGGTTGACACTTGGCTCAGTATTATTGGCACCAGATGCCTTAGAATCAGGGGAATCTTCGGAATAGGAGACAAGGTTTTTAGCCTGGGGGTTCTTATCAACAAGAATGGTCTTGAGGGAGGGGCTTCCTGTTCAAACTCAACACGAGCTTTAACAGAAAAAGGGTTAGGGTTTTTTTTTCTAGAAAGGACAGCAGGCGGGCTAAGGACAGTTCTAGCTGGATTTAAGTTGGGCAAAAACTTCGAGCAGTTGGGTTCAGTTTCGTCTTCCTCAGAATCAGGAGGGGCTTCCAGATTAGCAGGGACGGGCATTTTTTGGTAATGCTCAACAATTAATCTAATCAACCTAGTATGCAGAATAGGGAATCTTCTAGGGTTTTTCTTATGATCATCCAAAATTTTCCTCAGAGAGCAGAAAAGATAGTAGGGGAACGAAACCCTAACTTTGTAGCAGAAGTGGTTGAGCAGAGAAAAGTGATAGCCATTGACCTTGGTGAAATGACCATCCACCGTTATGTACTCCATGATGACCTGTAGGACCTTTCTCCAAAGGGATTTTATGGTGTCGGCTTCAAAGTAGCTGTTAGCTATTTTCACAAGATCCAGCCTTTCTTTTTCTTTTTTTGGAAATCTAATAACAACATCGTCAGAAAAAGCCCTGTCCCTGAAAAACTTATTCCCATAAGTAGACAAACTCGTCACTTCAGCTATCAAATTTTCATTGAGCTCCACATTCCTACCAAACAAGGTAAGGTTCCCATTATTCCAATTTTTCTCAAAAAGGTCTATAGCCTCCTACTTGGAACCATGGAGCTTCTCCAGGAAAGGAAGTAACCTGCCGCTTTTTACTTTGTTCCAAGCCTTAACATTTTTTGTGTGCATCTCATAACTGTCTGGCTCGATTCTTTTCCTATCGCCACCCATCTTGGCAAGCACGGTGGGGAAGACACAAACGAAATCTTTACTAGAACTGGCCCCACCAAATCTAAGAACCCACGAAGCGTGCAAAGCTTCCTTGCAGACTAAGCAACTGAGCCGAGCGGTCCCATACAATCTAATGATTGTGATGTGATAAATCCAATATGTCCTCATTAAAGGGATAACACACCTCTTGTCCATGTGATTTATCATAATTCAATAAAGCGCAGACATTAGAACTTAGATCACTAATATTAAGCCAAGTGATCATATCATTACTCCTAACTCCTTCATTAGCAAAAAAATCCGCAACAGCATTAGCTTCTCTATAAGCATGTGATATTTTAATTTTGTCAAACTTAGCCAGAGTCAAGATGGTGTCATCGATCCATGATTTTATTGTTCACGAGGGGGGAGACTTGCCACAGAGGCAATCAATAATATTTTTGGAGTCACCTTCAAGCCAAATATTTTTAAAGTTAAGACTTTGGGCTAAATTTATAATGTGAAAAGCGCTAGCAGCCTCCGCCAAATGATTGGTTTGGGAACCGAGAGGAGAGGTCGTCGCCCCAAGGAAATTGCCAAAGGAGTCCCTTATGACTCCACCACAGCCCGTTGCCCCCAGATTACCTTTAGCTGCACCATCAAAGTTAGCTTTGACCCATCCATTAGGCGGAAAAGACCATTGAACACCCTCTCTATCCTTCTTGGCTTTCTTAGGGGCACAAGGCAAATCAAGGCTAATATTCCAATCCTTAGCAACTATAAGGTCATAGGACGAGTGTACCACTTTCTCAGAATTGCAAACCTTATGGGAAAAGACATTGACATTTTCTTTCAAGAATATGAAGATTTTATCAAAAACAATATCCATAGGAGCTTCTTTATCTCTGTAAATTATATTGTTGTGTTCTTTCCAAAGACCCCAAGCAACATGAGGGAAAGAGAAATCCCATAAAAGCCTGAGCACATAATTTTTAGTCGGGGCTTTCAATTGAAGGAAGAAGTCTTCAATAGATGAGGGAAAAACCCAAGAAAGATGCCAAAAACTGATTATTTTTTCCCAAATTGCAGCAGCAAAAGAGCAATGAAGGAACAAATGACGCACAGAACTCACCTCCATCTTACAAAGAAAACATCTGTTAGGTATTTGAAATCTGCATTTGCAAAGGTTATCAATAGTGAGCACCTTGTTTTGGAGAAGGATCTAGAAAAAATGTTGATTTTAGGATCAAATGTTTGATCCAAGCCTTCAACCAGAAGGAGGAGAATCCTAGGATGAAGTAATCCAAGTGACGAAACATAATAATTACCCAAGGGTTCATCAAATGACAAGACTCCATCATCCAACTGAGCAAAGTCTTATAACTCTTCCCTTGATTTTTAAAATTCCTATGATAGGGTTGAATGGTCATTTGTAATAATGACTTTTGAAGCTTTTTGTTTTCCTAACAATTTTTTTCAAATGGTAGATGTCTTATTCAAGGATGAATTATTTCTCAAGTTGATATAAATGGTTCTTTCTATGAACCCTTCTAGTCGTACAGATCAACAAGGAAAGGTTGTCTACTAGCCCCTACTCTTTTTGTGATCACCTTTGATGCCATATTTTGTTTGTTAAGAGATATGAGTAATGGAATGGATGTCAAAGGACTTACACTCCCTATTTAGGAAAAACTCCTAAGTACATGCAATTTACAAATGCATTGTAATCTTTGTGAATTAGGAGGAAAAGAATTTTAAGAGCTTGATGGGAAAGATAGAAATATTTTGCAAAGCACCTAGAGAGAATATTTCTATTTTTTTTTTGTGGTACTAGCTAGAATTATTCTTCTAATCATTATTGGTTTAAAAAAATTGACATGTTATGGGGTGGATCGAACTTACAAGTGAGATACCTAAGAATTTCATTTTAAATCAATCCTTCCCTTAAGTCAATGTGAGATTAGATTAAAGTAATATTGAAGATAAAATCTCCAAGTAGATTAGATAATATCTTTTTTTGGTTGGTAGAGTACAAGTTTGTCAAAAAAAATATCCTCCTAGAGCTTATATTATGCTTCAGTGTGGTTGTTTTGCAACTATCAAGTGAATGAAATTCAAAAAAGAATTAGGAAGTTCCTTTGGTCTAATGGGAAAGGAAAGAGACATAAATATACTATCAAGTGTGATTGGTGTTTTTTAGATAAATATAATGGTGGCCTTGGACTTAAATACTTGAGACTAAATAATTTCTCTTGCTTCTAAATGAATTGTTAAATCTCTCAATGGTAAAGAGACATAAAAAATTTTAGTGAGGAATGGCATTCAAATGGTAGTCCATAAATAGGTTAGGATTTGGAAGGGCCTACATCCTCATGACTTCTTGTTTGGAAATTTCTCTTTATCCCCTTTTGGCTCTAATGTCTTTAAGAGTATCTAAAAGGAAAGAGAAAATGTCATGAAATGGATCAAAGGAAATAAGGCACATACTAAGGAAGAGAAAAAAATTACCTCCAGGTTAGTATGGTGGAATCTTCAATGGAAGAAAAATCCCATGACTCTCTAACACGATTGTTTTATCAAGAGCTCTAGGATAGTGAAGGCATCAAAGAACTTGGTAACATAATGAATAATAAATAGACCAAGTATTGGGCTTCTCCTAGTATTGAGTATTGTTTACCACTTCCCAAAGGAGGAAATATAGTCTCAAGAAAAAGCTTATGAGAACATTTAATTTTTTCCCAAATAAGTTTTGAAACTATAATTTATGACAACTTGAAGTGGTGGGATAGAATTTCCCTCTACAAGGTGATCTCCAAAATATCTACAACTCTTTGTCAAATTCCTAAGAGGTTATCACTTGCACCTTAATGATTGTTGGTAATTGAACTTTAGTAATGGGCAATGATTTAAGATTCTTAAACACTCTTGGTCCAATGTGATTGAACCAAAGAAAACCTATTTTAAATGGTTAATCTTATCAAAAAATTTACCTATCAATTTGAAGCATGTCCAACCTGTTAATAACTTGTACTCTATATGTGAAATTCTTGAAACTGTGAACCATATTTTGTTTGACCATTTCTTTGCTAAAGAAATTTGGCTTTTACTTTTTATTGATTTGGATGGTGGGATATAGCAAGAGTAACTTTTCATGGCAATAATTTGCATGTGGTTATGTTAAAGGTGTGAGTAAATATTTAATATTTTTTGGTTGATTTTAACTACTAATATTCTTTGTTTTCTTATGAAAAGAAAAAAAATGAGAGTTGTTTGCAAGGAAGGAAGAGACACTTTACCATGTCTTACAAAATGCTCATCTTTTTCTATTTCCCTACAAGTTACTCTAACATTGGAGGTGACTAAAGAGAAGTAATGGGGGCTTTTGGACATAGGCCAAGTCAATGTCTTGAGATTTGAGGTAAAGATACTCAAATATTGGCCCTATGCTAGAGATGGAAATAATCATTTTGTGAAGAACTACTTGGAATTTCAAGAAAGTTATAACAACTATAAATAGAATATTCTCCTTGAAGACATGGGTCTCAAAGAAAATCAGAGAATTACTAAGGGTGATTGCAAGCTAGAGGTGGTTAGAAACAATGACATCTTAAAGATCAATCCACCCATTGGGTTTTATGACATGGATGTATGTAGTGAAAGCTATAATATCTAGGTTGTTATGGCTTTGAGTGCTAAAAATTGTTCATATATGTAACATTTTTTCATATTTGTGTTGGTTTGTGGTCTCCTAGACTCGTTATTCTCTTTTTGAGTACAAAATGTACTATGTGACCTTCTTTTTCTTGGGTATTATATAATCAATTCAAAAAAATTGTACAAAGCTTAATATTTTTTTATAAAATTTATTATTTATAATTATGATTTGAAATCATAATTACAAATAAGAAAATTTTATAAAATATAATAAGCTTTGCACAAATTTGAGAAACCTAAACATATTTATATGTGACATAAAGGAATCAAATCTTGCATGTTGTAATATGTGAAATCATATATATATATATATATATAACAAATTTAATAAAAATAATAAGCTCTACAAAAATTTGAGAAAGTTAAACATACTAGTATGTAAGCAAAAACATCCAATAGAGAAAAGACAATCATACTAACAGAAGATAAAAAGTTACAAGAAAAACATGAACTAAAAATAACCTATTTATTCCAATATATTACACTTAATATTTTTTAATCATAAAAGTTTAAAATTTTTGAACTTATAATTATAAATAAAAATATTCATCAATTATTACCTTCAATCATTCATAAATATTCATATATGACATAAAGGAATCATATCCTACGTACTTAAATTTTTTATATTTTAATTATAAATAACAATATTTGTTAAAAAATGATAAGTTGTGTATAAAATTGAGAAAAGTTAAACATATTAAGATTGAAACCAAAACATTGAATAGAAGAAAGTCAATTATTGTACCAAACAAAAGAAAGTTGTATACAATAAAGCAAAATTAAAAATAAAATGTATTACAATTTATATTTGTACACAATCTTTTCTAATAAAAAAGTATAAAATTCTTAAAATATAAATATCTCATTTCCTACATTAATAAAAGTTGAACATTATTTAAATGTTTAAGTACTAAATAATCATTCAACCACTTACCGTTAACAAATTTATCAAGTCTATGATTTTTTTTATAATTTTTTCTTTCAAACAATCATAAATATTCGTATGTGACATTAAAGGAACTAGATCTTATGTGTAGAAATATTTGACATTATAACTTATTTTTATGAGAGAATATTCTCTTGCTACCCTTTTGATCCACCACTGCCTTTTTCTTTTTCCATATTTAAACTAAATTTCTAATTGAAATCTAAAAACAATCTTTAAACTATTTACTTTCTAATTTTATTTAGAGTGACCAATATTTATCAAGAAAGAATAAACAATTGTAGTCATGGAGTGATAAGAAATCATTTCATTGAAAACAATTGTAGAATCAAATTTGAAATCTCCAACACTTCAAATAATCTAACATCTACATCTCAAATAACATATTTGTAACATTAAATTTAAGATAAGCTTGACATTTAATTTATTTAATTTTAATGTGTATCTTTTTATTAAAAAATAATAATTCTTTTATTTAAATAAAATATCATAAACAACAAATTTTCATTAGTATAAATAATTAAATATAATTATGTTATTAAATATATATTTTATAGTTATTAAAACATTAATATATTAAACATTAAATATAACTAACATTCATTAGAAATTATTAAAATTATAAATAAGTTATAAATCTCGGAAGAGAAATATTATTACTTAATATGTAAGAATAAAAGAAAAATCATTTTATTTTCTAATAGGTAAACGTATCCACTCTTCTTAATATAGTGGGTGATAAGGTGTTGTTAAGGGTTAAACCTCATAAGAGTTCCATCAAGTTTAGAAAGTCATCCAAAATAGCTTTGCACTATGTAGGTCCTTTTGAAGTTCTTGAGGAAGTGAATCTTGTAGCTTACCGAATTGCGTTGCCACTAGCTCTTGCCCAGATGCATAATGTATTTCACGTTTCACCTAAAGAAACTTATATACCAAGAGATAATCATGCAATTGATTGGAATGCTTTATAGGTATAGGATCCCAGAGTGGTAACAATTGAGCCTATCAAGGGGCTTAGATCATGTAAGATTTACTTACTAAATAAAGAGGTTCTACAGTGTAAAGTCCAGTGGGACCAGTATGCAGAAGATTCTGCCACTTAGGAAGACTACGACCTGAAATAGAGCAAAAGTTTCCACATGTCTTACATGCTTTTGAAAGTGCTTAAAAAACAATGTTTTTTTTGCTTTGTTTAATTTATGTTTGCTACATAAAATCATCAGGGATGATGATTCACAAGGGGAGAAGTATGTTACACCCCATTGTGTGTTTTCTTATTTACTATTACTAGGATAGGGTAAATTACTGCATATGTGAATGTATTTGGAATTCTGATTGGAAAATACATAAGGTTGCACTTTGTTTATCTAAATCTTTGGAAAATTATGAATGAATGTTTATTTCATTTGATGTTAAATATATAATGAAATGGATATCTGGAATGAATGGTTATTGAATTTGATATTCTAACTATGAAATGTATCATGCAAATTATTTTTTTGATGAATGGCCGACTACTATGAAAATGAGTTAAGTTGGATATAGATTCAAATTCAACCCTCTGGAAGCAAGGGGAAGTATCACTCAAGAAAACTTGGTTGGGTAACCTGTAATGAAACCTAACTGAGCTTACACATACTCACTTATAGAATGGTTGAGTCAAGCCATAGTTTGGGGAATTGGTAAGTAATCCTTTAAGTATAATGTGTTTGCATTAGGAAGGATCTTGATTTCTGCTAGAAGAGCATTCTTGGTTTGTGTTAAGTGCTTGGTGCATGTGAGTTCTTCTTTGCATTGCTATACTTGATCGATGAGATATATACATAGAATGTATATATATGTATACATGTGCATGTTGACAATAAACCATACACGTGAGATCATACATACATGAGCATATGTAGGTAGACGTACCTACACACACTCATGGATGGATTGCTCATGGGCATGGGGATATTGAATGGAAAATAAGACATGTATGTATGTATATATATATATATATACATCACATGCATATATACATATTGATAAGATAGCAATTATATATATGTGATTGATTGTATAATTGAATGTATATAAGATATATAAGCATATATACATATATATACATGTTGATATACGCGTATGTGTTGACAAATAGGAATTTCCATATGAGTATGTCAATATATGTATATGTATACATGAATATAGATATGTATATACATAGGATAATTTATATGAAATATTAACTTGATCTCATTTATTCGAGTAACAAATGGATTATTTAGACAAACCTAAAGTCAAGGAATATATATATATATATATTCATATATATAAATTTAGCATTTAATACTAATAACAATGACTATATATATGTACACATGTATATATATTATATATTATGGCCGATTTAATGAATATATGATAAGGCCAATATAATGTAGATATAGCGCTACATATTATAGTGCAATGTTAAATGATTAAACCACATATATATTATCATTGATAAATGCAATGGAAACACATAAGCTTATATTTGTTGTGCATAGTTTATATTCAATGAATAGAGCATAATGTTTAAAGTGTTGCGCACTATACAAAAGCAATGTGCAAAGTTAATGAATAAAGCAATGCTATTAAAAGGGAAGTTGACTCATTTGTTATGTGTCAAATGCTTTGGCAATGACAAGTTCAACTAAGTAAAACACAACCAATAAGAGTATTGACTTATTCTTCTGTGAAACAACAAGCTAAATGATAGGGAATATGGTTAATTGTTGGTGCCATATTATGAACTCAGTGATTCAATAGAAGTCTCTTAAACTTGTAAGTTGATTTTTAGATTAGAACATGTGCAAATATGAATCTATCAACATGTTGTTGGCAAGCAAAGATTTGACCTACTGCTCAGTTTGGATGAGTATTGAGATAGAAATTTGCCACCTTTTGATTATCAAGCTGAGTCGATTGAATTGAGCTGAGAAGTGTTGATTCGTTGGCCTTGTTTCTAGCCTATAGATGCTGGTTTTTGGGTATAAATAGAGGAACTCTTACCTCATTTGGATACACTTTTTCTATGCATAATCACACTTCTCCATTCTGCAACATTTTATTTGTGAGGTTCTTATTTAAAGCTGAGAGGTATTTTGTGAGGTACTTATTTTGCTGAGAGGTATTTTGTGAGGAAACATTAGTGAGAGGAATTGAGGAGAATTTTTTGCTAAGCTGATTTTAAGAGGGGGCCAAGCTTAAGAACCAGTAAGTCAATTGGATTAAAGTGATTAATAGGCATGAGATTCTATTCTCTTTGTCTATATATGTTTTAGTCAAGGATCTAGAAGTGGGTGGAGGTGGCTGAAGATTTAGGGTTGCCAAGCATAAAAAATTCTTATAATCCAAGGGAGCCAAGGCCTCCCATGGGAAGACATGAAGCACACTAGGTGGACCATCAGGGGCCTCACGACCCCTTGAGATTCGACGCTTGATTAAGTGTCTGTTGGATATATAATACAAGGTTGTAGAAGTGTTGATGAGTTTGAAAGACTGAATAAAATTATTGAGGGAACTTACGGTATTGTACATAGGGCAAGGAATAAGAAGTTTGGAGAAATTATTGCATTGAAGAAGGTCAAAATGGAAAGAGCGAGGGATGGATTTCCTATGTCTGCGTAGAGAGAAATAAATGTATTATTGTCTTTGCATATCCTTCTATTGTTAAGGTAAAGGAAGTAGTTTGCAGAGATTTAGACAACATCTTTAAGGTGATGGAGTATATGGATCATGATCTGAAGGATTTCACAGGAATGATGAAGCAAACTTTCAGCATAAGTGAAGTCAAATGCCTTAAGTTGTAGCTTCTCCAGGGTGTCAATTATCTCCATGACAATTGAGGTTTTGCATAGGGATCTGAAGACATCAAATCTTTTTATTAACAACAAGGGAGCATTAAAGATTTGTGATTTTGATATGACTCATCTATAGGGCAGTTCGTTGAAAACATACACACACTTGATGGTTACCTTATGGCACATAGCACTGAAACTTCTTTTGGGAGACAAGAAGTTCTCATCAACTATATACATGTGGTTTGTGGGCTGTATAATGGCATAGCTTTTAGCAAAGAGCCTCTTTTTAGTGGAAAAAGTGAAATAGAGTTGGCTATAGTTATAGTTATTCTGTAAGAGCCAAAGTTATACTACATGAAGCGATCTGGTGCTAATCTATGATTTGAGTTTGGTTTGTGTCTACCCTGTGGCTGGTCTCTGGTTGTTTTCTTCTTTGGCCATCTAGTTAAACAAGGGAAAAGGTAGAGTAGGGTTGTAAATCCGTTGTTCTATATAGTTTGTGTCAGGTTTGATGTATTGGTGAAGGTCATTGACCATGGATACTCAAAATCAAGAAATCTATGTAATCTCTTCTTTGAAATTAATATAGGGTGCTTCCCCTTAGCAACAATTTAACGAGCAAAAAAATGAAAAATAAAAATAATATATGATATGTATTATATTATAATATATATAATATAATATATATAATATTAATCTATTAATATTATATTATATGATTATATTACAATGTATATCATATAATATATATTATATCATATAATATATATTATATCATATAATATATATTATATAATATAAATATATTATACTAATATAATATTAATCTATTAATATTATAATATATAATATTATAATATATAATATATATTATATATAATATATAGTATATATTATTATAATATATAATTTTCCATATTATTATAATATATAGTATATATTATTATAATATATAGTATATATTATTATAATATATAGTATATATTATTATATAGTATATATTATTATAATATATAGTATATATTATTATAATATATAGTATATATTATTATAATATAGTATATATTATTATAATATAGTATATATTACTAATATATATACCATTAACTAATATATATATATTACTAAAATATATATATATTATTATAATATATATATATATATTATTATAATATATATATATATATATATTATTATAATATATATATATATATTATTATAATATATATATATATTAATATATATATATGTATTATGAAAACTATATATATATATATATTATTATAATATATATATATATATATATTATTATAATATATATATTATTATAATATATATATTATTATAATATATATATATATATTATTTATATATTATATAATATATATATTATATAATATATATATATATATATATATATTATATGATTTCATTAGAAATGGATATTTGTTACAAACGGATATCCGTTTCGTTTCCTATACTTTTTTTTAAGAAAGTCGATTTATAATATAAAGTTGATTCTATGATTTCTCTAGAAACAGACACCTTGGTACTTACCATGGCAACATGTACTTTTTACTCGACCCTAGTAAAAATTCAAAGCAAAATTTTGCATTTTTGGGCAATGAAAAACACCTTTTTTGTCATATTGCCACTTTTTGCACCCCATGATCCTGTACAGACCATAATAGAACATATTTTATGCTTAGACAATTCTCATAACTTAAATTATTAGTGCATGTTTTAATTCAAATTTGTAAATGCAAAAATGACCCAAAACATATTGATGAGGTAGACTTGACTTTCTTTTTTTGAATGCAAACTTAACCTCAAGCTTGAGTTGACCACCTTGCAACTAGCCATTATGCATTGATTTTTATGCTATTTTTTGTAAATTTTAGGCTCAATACAAGCATAAATAGACATTACCCCTAGGTTACTTAAATCATTGAGCACCATCCATTATCCACCAACCATCTAGGATCTTTTCATTATTAGGATAACCCCATTGCACCTATCTTTCGTAAAAAAATTCATCAATCACACTTCAAACTTCCACATCATCTTTTGCTTTAACACATGTTAAAACCATAGTGATTGAACCAAGTTAATTCATCATCATTTTGTATTACATTAGCTTGGACCAAGTCCCAAGTCTCAATCACTTAGCATCACCAGTCACATCAATATCACTTGCCTTATTTCTTGTTGCCTTCCACCTTCTATAAAAAAATATTAAATCATTGCTAGGGGATCATTATAAGGAGAAAATCAACACTTAATAAGCTCCCAAAGGTTTTCATTAACACTACTAGAATTTTATTATAGATATAGGTCAAGAGAGTTTTTATTGGTAGGTATAGAATGTTTAAAGTTTATAGGGTCAAACTACAACTAACGGTCATCTCCGTAGTCAAAGGTTATTTCTATAAATTAAAAGTTAAATATTTGATGCATGATTGACCTCAAAAAATTTAAGATCCACCCAATTCAAAATTTATTGCTTGACCTTTGAAATATTTAATATTTTAAGTGATTATGTGCATGGTTTAGAAGTTGTGATCAAAATAATGCACACATATCTATCAACAATTAAAATCAACTAAGTCTTGTCACTCTTAATTTTTTAGGGTTTTTAAAGTCTTGTCACATGTAAATTAGGTGGAATAGATTTCATTTCTTAGTACGCTCATTAAACCTAAGGAAATAAATATTTTATTTCTTTACATTTTGGTGAAGCCAATATTTGAACCCCTTTAGGTTTTTACCCTAGGTTTTTTTAAACTTTTGTATATATTTGATTTTTAAATTTTAAATTTTAAATTGTTTGTATTTATCATTTTAGATCTAATCATGGTTAATATCAACCCTTGTGTTTTATTGCTCTATATTAGGGTTGGGATTTCATTATTATTTCCTATCATGGTAGGGATTTTCGAGTAATTAATACATCCTTAAAACAAAGTCAACAAGCTAATCATGTGATTGTAATTTTTTTGTCTAAATTTTAACAATATATTTTAATATTAATACTATGATTTAAATAGAACTATTAGTTTTTTCTCTAATGTGTTACTGGACTATATTGAATGAAGTGATAATTTTAGGTCTTCTCTTAAAGCTATTTTGATTGAATTTTAATAATTTTCATATACAGACCCATATGATATCAAAGTATTTTTTATTACTTTTAATTTTGAACTAAAGTTAAAATCTTTACAAGAAATTTAGTATCCTAAAATTTCAACTCTTAATAATCTTTGTATCATTAAAATGACATTAGTGTGGTAAAGGTGGGGCATTCAATAAACATGTAAGTTGCATATTCATTAGGAGGTTAGCATGGGAAATCTATATCTTCTTTATTGCTTTTGTAATTTCAACGCTTCCTTAAAAAATATAATCTAAATATTTTATAATGAATGGCAATTTCTAGTTTTTAAAAAATGTTTGAATTATGATTGTAAAAGAATAGGGTGACTAAGAAGTTGGAAAAAAATTGACAATTATCTAATTGCATAATTTTTTAAAGCTACACTAGGATTCTAAGTGCATCTACATTTTCACGTGATTGATGTTCAATAGAAAAATTGAATAGTATGGGTGTGTCATATATATCTACATTTAGTGTTTTCTGTACTTTTGTATGTTAAGATTTTTAGTTATTTATTTTGTCATTGATTGCATTGCATCACTTGTAAAATTATTTTCATCCCAAATAGCATGGTAATGAGAAGTTTTCCTTGTTAAATTTAAGAAGCAAGCAATTCATATGATTTCATCTATTGCTTGTATAGACTAGAGATTGAAGATGACAATCCACTATAGTTGAAGTTAACTATATACATGAATACTAGTATGGTTGTATAGGTAAAAATTATTATTTTTTGGATAAATTTTTTTGGAACCATGTTTTTTTTCTTTCCTTCCATTTTAAATATTCCAAATGTAAGATATAAATTAACAAAAATCTTGGTATCTAAATTTACCTTCCCCTCTATTATTATAATTTACCTTATACAACCTCTATAAATTATTTATTTGGCTTTCTAAAATATCATAATTTTTATCACTAGACTCTAAAATATGAACAATGGTGAGAGCTTTCAAGAGTATATCTCTATACATGTCTCTTGAAACCTTTACATTTTCATGTTTTTCTAATCCAACCTCTTACAAACTCATATTGATTATGGTAAATTGTAGAAACAATTTTTATACTTGATTACAAAATTGTGGCTTGTTAGGACACATTTGCATAGTAAATGCTACAATAATCATTCTAAGATGTATCTCAAGGCCCTAATCATCACATTTATAATTGTGTGTCAATGGTATGAGATTAAATTGATGTCTGTTACTTTTTTCCTAATCATAATAAATGTGTCCAACTATTTTGATCATCAAATGGACCTTTCATACACAAATTCTATCAAAGATGCATATCCAAATATAATTCTAGTTTCACCATTACAAAGGGGACACACACACCAACTTCCCTTACAATTAGCCTGGGCACTAGCAATCTATAATTCACAAGGATTATATCTTTCCAAATCAACGATAGATGTACAAGACAAAGAGAAAAGTGGATTTAACATTTGTGGCCATGTCACATGTTAAGTCCTTAGATGGACTAAGAATTTTCCCATCATTTTTATATGATCATTATGAAAAAAAGGGAAACAACTCTCCAAAGAAAAGTCGGGGAAGAAAAACTCAAATATTTGGAAATACAATATAATTATACATATTTATTATATATTTAGATGCAATTCTTCTATTCAAATCTTATTACTCCTTTAACATCATGTACATTTTGTTTCTAAATAAATATGAAAATTATCTCAATAATTATCTTTTAAAATGTTGTATATTGTGTAGTACCCTCTGCTTATGCTTATGCTTTCTCATTGTATGTTTTCATACTGTTAGACTATGATTCTTGTTTGGATATTTTCACCGCTGGTTTTGAGCGATAGAGGATTTATTCTGTGACATGATGATACATTATATTGCGATATTTGATTCTTGTTATGCTTTGAGATAGCGTAGATGTTTATTTTCAGATGATTATTGCTATGTACATGTTTTATGATGGACTAATAGTTAATTATTTCGTCAGTCTAATGTGACGTGTATTGGTGTGGAGAACGAAATCGCATCACTCGCTTGCGAGTGCCCTGTGATATCTGTGATTTTCTCCGCACGGTGTGCCTGTTCAATGCTTTATATATATATATGCATGCTATTGCTTGGTTGCAGGGATTGCAGGTACATGACACCGACTCCACCTGGGTACTCAGGTCTGAGCGTGTCAAGACTCAACGGATATGTTGATTGGGAGATAGTAGTTTGGTTCACCCTAGTCTAATCTATAATCCTGGTCTTAGTACATTGTTTGTTTAAGTTCAGAGTCATAGGGTTGTTTTGTATTCTTCTGTTTGGATAAATTGTTTTGAAAGGTAAATTTGGTTAATTTTTAATGATAGTTTATAGTGTTTTAAATTATTGTTATTTAAATTAATTTTTAAATGTGGAGGAGATTAGTTGCTTGATTATTTAATTAATTAATTAGCTTATTTGGTTAAATGGTTTGATCATAAAAGATTAAACTTATTTAATTAAATAAATTAATTAATTAAATTAAATTATTAAGTGTGTAAATAGTTTATTTGAAAATTAAATATTATTTGAGGAAAAGGCATTTGAATTGTAAATTTAAATTAAATAAAATAAATGCATGTAAATTGAAATATGAGTTTTAAAATTTAAATTAAATGAATTATTTGCATGCAAATTGGAAATTGGCAAGATTGCCGAGAAGTGGTGGAGAAGATATTTTGCAACCACTTCTCGACATGTGTGCCAGTGTATTAAATGATTCTTGTTGAGGAAATTTGTTTTACGGAGGTAATATTGGATCGGGGAATTCACAGAGGATGTTCAATTTTCTTCACGGGAAATGAAAAAAGATTTTTGCTGAGTAAAATTATTTTTAAGAATTTGTTATTTTCTCTGTATCTGGTTGTATATTTGTGGAAGATCCCTTGGTGGGAAGTTCTTTTGTGCTGGTTGGAGAAGCTTTTGGGAAAATTGTACGCTACAGGCAAGAGGATTTCTCCTACAGGAAGCTTTCGTACTACAGGTACTTTTCTTGCTTATTTTATTTCTTTTCTTTAAAAGTTAGAGAAAAAATTTGTTTTGTCTTTCTTGTGTTCTTCTCGGGAATTTGGTAAAATTTTTATTTAAACAGTAGGAAAGATCTATGAAGGGTTTTAATAGAGAAAGAAAAGAAAATTCTCTGTTGTTTTATTTTTGAATCTCTGGGAAATTGTGAAAAAACAAGGGAATATAGAGAAATAAAAGGAGCAAAATAGGGTTTTATATATTAGTAGAAATTCACAGAGGAAAAATTGTTAAAGTCTTTAAGGGTTTGAAAATTCTTTTTGAATTTCCTCTTGAAAGTTATTGCTCAGTTTCAGTATTTTATTGTTTGATTTTATGAATTTTATATATGTATTCATATATGTATATATATCTGTAACAAATATATTCACATACATATACAAATACATATATATTAAATTATTTGTTTTAAAATAATAGTGAATTAATAAATTGGAATCACCGTACGGGCGAAAATCCGCAGTCGAAATTCTATTAAATTCGTTGTGTTTAATAGTGAATGTATTTAAATTAAATATGTTTAAAAAATCTAAAGAGCCGAAGCTCTGTGTGGGCGGGGGCTACCCGCAGCCGTCCCCGCAGGGGCACGGCGGTGAGGGCTGAGCCAGCGCCGCCCATGCAGGCAGCGCACGGCTCAGCCACCGCGGCCGAGCCTGTGGGGCGGGCTACGAAGGCAGCCCTTCCCCACTGTGTGCGACACTGTGCACAGGGTTGGGGCTATGGGCCCTAACTTCTATTGTTTAATATGTTTTCAATGCAATATATAAACCCGCGATTTGGTAATTTGTAATATGAATTTATATTATATTTCTTATGTATATATATATTATATATATATAATGTATAGTAATACTATAATATATATTATATGTATATATATAATATGTATACATAATATTTATAATTATTCATATTTATTTAAATGTTTAAAAATATTTATTTTGGAAGAGTTATCATGTATGAATGAAATATTTAAAAGAAAGATTTATTAAATATCTAGTAATAGATATTATGACAGTTGATTTATTTTGATTATGTTGTTTGAGCTTAGAATGAACTATTATTTTGAAGTAATCATAAATTTCATTGCAATAAATGTTTATGAACAGATTTTATTTTTGGTATAGAATGGAAAACAAATGATACTTTGAATGATTGATTTTGATGTATCACATATTTTGATTGATTGGATTTAGAATATCCTAAGTAGGTTTTTAATTATCAATTTGTTTTAAATTTTTGTTTCCTCGTTTGGAATAATGGGAAAGTAATAAATCAATAAGTCTTCCAGACCAACTTATTACCGTGGGGATTCTGTTTGCTAAAGTTGAAAACTATATGTTGGCTAAGTTGTGTACATGATATTAGTTGGTACTTAGTTACCTAATTTTTGGGAACATAGACATTGATATTCACTATGAATGGTGTTGATATTGTTTGTTGTAAGTTGTACACTTTGTAAACCTTAGTCAAGAAAAATAAGAAATCCTTGTTATGTTTAGGGGAGTGGCTTTTTGTAAGGGCCGACACACAAAGTGGTGTCAGGGTAACTTACAAGGAGTTAGTAACTCAATGATAACTAAATGACACAATAGTTAAATTAAAACTCTTAACAAGATGATCATGCCTCACTTATGACTCTTGAGCTACTTCAGTCTTGAGTATAAGATGAGAAGGCCTGGAATGGAAAATCAGTGTCTTGTTTCTTCAAGAGACATTCGATTCCGCAATGATTTGCATTGGGGCCGGGTTTTGTAAGAGGTTACCAGGGTAACCCAAGGATTGGGGGCCGGAACCTAGGAAGAAACACCAGGGTAACCTTTGCAACGTTGTGATGACACTCCAACTAAAGTAACAGTTAACCTTGTGTATGTAGTACAATCAATTATCTAAGTCTAGAAGCAATGTAACCATTAGTTTGTTATGTACTAGTGTCTAGGGTTAGTAGATTATGTTTAGGTAACCTTATTACTATCTCCTAGCACGGGGGGTGGACCTACGGGTACCACATGGTTGGGTGGAATGTGCACCTTACTCCGTTGGGTCCCCAGTTTATGATCATGGCATCGAGAGCTTCATAGATGGAGAGTTTGCACTTGGAAACTTATGTGTATTTCATCATTGTATATTGTAAATCTTGTATTTGAAAACATCCCTCAAATGTTGTGAGGTGAACACTTGTAACTTGTAACTATTTCTTTGATCTACCTCATCAGATGGATGAGTATTGTATATTTGATTAAATTGCAATGTATGGAAAACATGTTTGTACCTTATATTATCTTGAATGGAATTTAATGTTATGCAATGTTTATCTTTATGTTAATTATTATTATGTGCAATGCGAAATACTTAAGTCACTTATGGAAACTCAAAGTAGTGTAACGTCACATAGCTTAATGAATGTACGCAACTAAATAACATAATAATTAAACTTAAAAAAAAAAATTATTACACCTTTATACACAATTGCAACATTCTTAGGTTATTAAGACGGGGCATTACATATTGCACATTTCAAGTAATATGATATGCTTTAATAATGTTTAATAAATGTGAATTTATATTATAATGTGTTTTGATGAATATGATAGGCTTCTTTATTAGTCAAATAAAAATCATATTTGATACAAACACAAAAAAATTCTAAATTAACATTTTACTTGTCACACTATGGATCCCACTACTATATATATCTTAAATAGATATAGCTAAAAGACGGTAAGAGATATCAATCTCAAGACACCTATCTATTCTCAATAAAACTTTCAATGTAGACACCTTGAGACTGATATCTCATGTCTTTTAGATATATGCATTTTTAAGATATCTAGACTAATTACTATAATATCCCTATCATGACATAATCTAATGAATTTAAATACATTATATTTTATTCTTATTAATTATATACATACATCAATATCTATTTTTTTTAATATAAATAAAAATTACTTGTATCATTCAAAGGCACCCCAAAAGTGTTTTTTAACATGAAAATTTTTAAACAAAATTGAAATAATTTATATTTTTTACACATTTTTTTAAAATTAATAAATTACAAAAATGACTTAAATTAACTACAACTTAAAAAAAATAAAAAAAAATAATAAAGTTATATATACTATAGACAACACTATTCAATTTTCACAAAACTCTAATAATAATAGTAACTTTAACTTATTTTCAAATATTTTTATCATTGTTTTATTTGTAAATTATATATATAAGATTGTAATACAAAAATTTCTCAATTTATGTCATAGTTTATTTCATTTTGTATTTATTTATTTTACTATACGCATTTATTTAATGGTTTCTTATAATTTTTATAAATAATTTTAAAAAATGTGATAATTGATAATTGATAATTAATAATTTATTTGTAATTATTGAATATAAGAAATGTTAATAGAAAATATAAATGTGTTAGTAAATAATTGAAGATGGTTTTTAAATTGATATTAATGTATTTTTGGAATTTTGAATAGCAATAGAAAATATAAATGTGTTTAGCAAATAATTGAAGATGGGTTTTAGATTGATATTGATGTATTTTAAGATTTTGAATAGCAGCTAACAAATCAATGATTCTTTGATTACAATCTTGTCATGTGCCTATAAACTTGATTTATCTATTTATTTTATTATACACATTTATTTAAGCCAAATTTATAGACACATGACAAGATTGTAATCAAGGAATCATTCTTGCTAGTAAAACTTGATTTTGTATAGTCACAACAAATATTCCAATTCTTAAAACAGATTATTGATTTGTTAGCTGCTATTCAAAATTTCAAAATACATCAATATCAATTTAAAAACCATCTTCAATTATTTGCTAAACACATTTATATTTTCTATTACTATTCAAAATTCCAAAATACATCAATATCATTTTAAAAATCTTCAATTATTTACTAAACATATTTATATTTTCTATCACTAATCAAAATTCTAAAATACACCAATATCAATTTAAAAACCATCTTCAATTATTTGCTAAACACATTCATATTTTATATTAACATTTACATATTCAATAATTACAAATAATTACCAATTATCAATACTCAACTGTCACATATTTATCTAAATTATTTATAAATACTATAAGAAACCATTATTTTCCTTTACAAACATATTGTAGAGATGCAATCTTTCTGTACACCATAACTCCTGCATGTAGAGATTTAGTAGCAACTATGTTACTAATCTCATACTGTCAGATTCTAAAATGGTATATTTGTTGATTCTCAATTCCCATATTTTTAAAATTACCGTCCGTCCTCTTAAAAAACTTTCCCCAGTTGAATTCGTTGTATTTGGAAGGATTCTCTTCATTCACCAACTCTTGGAGAGGTTTCATCATCACATAGTGGGAAGGTCTAAGGAAAAACAACATGGAGAGGCATCTTCGGGTATCATTCACCACCACTCTATGCTCTACACTCTCGTACCTGTCATTGCTCCATACCTGCTATGCCATTCAACAAATCATTATAGCACTGAAAATTGCATGCAATAATACTTAACTGAACACAACCCTATTACAGTTCGATAAAAAACCTGCCAATTTTTCAAGCATGTTACAGGTTTGAATGAAGGGGCATCAATGTATGTGTTATATATACTTGATGAACAAGTTGAAATTATGGCCTAAGTTTTAGTCACAACCTAAACCCCCCAAATGGTTTAGAAAACATAAGAAACAATTACCTGAATGCAATCTCCAACATTGACGATGAAGGAGTTGGGCAGTGGTTGAGCTAGGAGCAGTGACCATTGTCCTTGTGTTTGACTTGCAATCCACCAACCTCATCTTGGTAAAGAAGGGTAATAGCGTTGCCATCTTTGTGCCTACCCAAGCCAAGTGCTAGCTCGGGGGTTGGGCTCTCAAGGTAACAATTTAGTCGCATAGTGCTCATGTCATCTTTGGAATATTCATCTAGGCGATTATCAGGTAAGCCAAGGCTCCGTGCTATTAATTCTAGCAACCTAAATGACAACTCCCTCGCAACCGCTATATAGGCCAGGCATTCTTCTCTATAACAATTTCCCAAATATATAGGTATGAAGCTAAGCACTATAGAGGTAACAATGCTAAAAAACAAATAAAGAATGGCAATGTGCAAAAACTACTCAAAATAGAGCTTGATAGGGAGAATTTTATTGGATCTCTCCACTTTCTTTAGATAGTTGAAGACTATGACAATTTCAACTATTATAATCTATTGTATATTATGTTTCACCTTTGTTTTTAAATATATATAATAAAAAAACATACATTGCTGGTCTAATAAATATATGTACAAGAGTTGCCAAATATTAGACATAATTATTGTTATTAAGTGTAAATTTTATTTTATTTTGGAGAGATTGGGAATTGTACCTTTACCTTAACCAAAGATTATTGTTTAGGAACCATTTATAAATATATTTTTGTGTGATAAGTATTGAATCTTTTTGTTCTATACACCATATCCTTCTCATGTTTGTCCCAATATTTTGAGAGCAGTCTTATCTCGCGACTTGAAGAAAGATTTAACAAACATTGAGTTGCACCAAAGGGCTTAAATGATGCCTAAATTGAATGATTATATGCATTCAAAATATTTTCAAGAATATTTTTTTTGGGTTATTTGTACCTCAAGCTTATGGGTTTTAACCATTATATCTGTTGATATGTACTTGAAGTTATGGTAAAATTTGATAATATTTGTATGGAAAAAAATATTTTTTATCAAAGAACTAGTCTTCCTACGAATCCTGGTAGTTAATATACTTTTTTTAATTTTTTCAAATTTCATTTAACTTTGCATTCTTGAATAAATATGAGTTTTAGTTGGTACATGATAGTTAATGTTATTTCTACTTTTTTTATGAAGTATTAAATATTCTATCTTGATTGAAGAAAATATTTCTCTATATTTTTTTAATCTTGATTATATATGTTGTGAGTACATTTAAAATGGATGCCACAATAACTTCCACATTAATATTGAGTGAGGATCACAAGTCACAAATATTTTCCATCATGAAGAGGACTAGATCCATGATGGTTCTTGATTGATGACTATCCAATCGAGATCCAAAATCTTAGGATATGTGATTTCTCTCTAGGTTACATAGCAAGGAATCCTTGATGGGCATGTGATTATGAGACTTGCAATTGATTATTTCCCAATTTTTAATCTGAAATATAATTCTTCTATTTTCTCTTGTTCAAGTTTGAAAAATGGAATAGATTCCATTAGTCTATCAACAAAATCATATACTATTGAAATGTAGCATTCAAGCATGTTATATAGTTCATTAAAGAGTTCCTTGAATTATCTTGTTCCTTTGATTTTTTTCTTATTTTAAATAATATCACATACCAAACAACATTATTTAAGTAAAAAATGGCATCCCTCTTTTACTTTTTCATAAGGATTTTTGTATATTGATGTTGTTGATTATGAATTATTGTTTGATATATTATATGCAAGTAATAGCATAGTAGGCATTTAGTTTATTAGTTTTTCGTGACTCACATATTGTGTTGTTTGAGCTTCGGTACTACTTTGGCATAATTGCCACATTTTTTTTTTATATAAAGATCACACTTTTGTATTAGAATGACCAAAAGTTTAATAAATAGAAAAAAATATTACTTCAATATTTTTTAATATTTTTAAATAGGGACCCAAAAAAGCACAAAGAAACTTGAGATATTGCATATGGGTATAACTACCCTTTCTATATAGGCTATCGAAGAATCAAAAATTTAAACCACTATGTTTTGCACATTCTCCTTTTCAAGGATAATCAATTTTCAAAAAATAAATTTTATCTAAATTACATACTTTACCTTCCAAATGATTGAAACATCAACCCACTAATCAAAGGATCATCTACATCAACCATAAGATGGTTGTGCTTGTTGGTTAAGTAGAATACTTGGTTGTATGCCCTCTTCTTCCCCTTGATGGTCTTTTCAAATAATAAATTTATTCCCTTGACTAAAGAAACTCTTACTAGCCAACTAAACAAGGGCACTATGTATATAAACATAAATGTTCTCCTTTGTAATGTATAATTTGTGTGCCATTACTATTTTGATACATTAATATTTGTACTATTTACATGGTGCTACATTGATAAATTAATAGAAATGGTGATATAATTTCATAACAATTTGTGTAATTAGTGGAGCTAAAAGGGTTGTTGCTAGTGTGTACTAACTCCCATGGTTTTCCCTTTCAGGTGAAGAATAATAGAGGCAAGGTTACATGGTATGAAAGAGTGCTTGCTCTACATTCAATACAACACATATTTTTGTACAAGCCCCTATGATAATTTTGAGATGTTTAGTACTATTAGTTGTTCTTGGGTGTTTAAATATACATGGACCAAAGCTTACGACTATTCTTATGATTATCCTACCAACATAGCTACATGTTTTTCCATTGATTATTTCATTACCTTTTGTCCCCAATGTTAAGTGATTATAGTTTTATTAGTTGCTTCTTGCCCAAGTATGAATGCATTATTATTGTAGTTTTATTAAGTATTAGAAATATTAATAAAACTTATAATAGTTTTTCCTACAATCCCATGGTAGAGGATAAACTTGAATGTTTGATATAATCTTTAATATCTCCACCTTACCCTTATTATGGAATTGGTTTAGAAATGTCAACAACTATATTAAAAGGAAAGAAACCATACTTGTGGATCTGAAGAAGCTTATATTAAAGGAAAAAAATACTTGCTTTTGTATATTATAGTTCAAACAATTTACAAATATAAGAAAAGATTAGCTTAATAAGCAAATCATAAGCATAAAACATGTCTATCAAGATACAAACAAACATCCAATTAGAATATTCATGTTGGTGCTTCATATTCTTAGAGTCTAAATTAGTAGGGTTATTTATTTCTTACTCATTTAGTAATTGACAAAGGAATCTTACAACCATTAAAGAGTTTTGACAAGGAAATATCTATCTTTCAACATAGAAATATTTAAAAACTATCATTTTTAGTGTGATTTAGTACTTCATATATACTTATTTACAAAAGTGGCTTACAATCTCTAAAGATGGTTTTTATTAAAAAATACTAATTTAAGCTTTAAGAATAAAGTGTTTAATACATAATATTAATATTGATAAACACCATCAACAAACACAACATTACAAATCAAAAATTGATATATAATCTCATCAACATAATCGAAAAAGAGTAATAGAAGTAACTAAGAAAATGCCAAATATAACAAAAATGGAGCAAGCCATATCTCCATAACCAAGAATGAGAAAAAACCTTAATGTAGCAATAGAAGCTACATCTTGAATTCATTCACCATTGACTATTGAATTTTAAGGTCATATTTGTCTGCAATATATTTGACAACGGTCTAGATGAAGTGGAGGTAATAGAAGTGAAATAATTTGCACAAAAGAAGAAGAAAATAGGAAAATTAAATACAATATCATAATGGTTACTTTTATTTTGTTATTTGAAGCATGCTATTATTTCATTGCTAGAACATAGTAGTATATAGGTC
The DNA here is from genome assembly GCA_007258455.2 of Sequoia sempervirens. NCBI lineage: Eukaryota > Viridiplantae > Streptophyta > Pinopsida > Cupressales > Cupressaceae > Sequoia > Sequoia sempervirens. The sequence goes on along the minus strand of VDFB02000008.1, from coordinate 109,144,230 downwards.
ACATAAGCAACTACTCTCCAACCTTAAAACATTGTTGTTTTCATATTGATACTTGTATGTATTTGGATTAGAAATTATACATGACATCTTCTTTCTATTTGGGTTAGGATGAAAAATTGTACACTTGTGTGTATTTTAAATTATCAAGTATGTATTTAATATAATAATCATGTTTTATGTGTGTACAAAAGAATTGAAGAAAGCATAAACTCATTATTAAATAGGAGGACATATACATGATATTTTATTTCATTAACATAATATTTTAGTATGTAAACTCTTTATTTGCAATAAATTTGAATGACTTATGTCTTATGTGCCCCTAAATTTTGATTATTATTGTTTGTACCTTTGTATAATATGATGGGTAGTAGTATTCACTTTTGTGTATCAAAGACATTTTAGATTAAACTATAATTGATATTTTTTTAAAAATCTATTTATATTTTCTTATAATCAAACAATAATGAGAATATGTTCTATTAATAAAACAAATTATGATAGGTACTCCACCTACTAAAAGACTAGAATGATCAATAGTGCAACTCCACCCCAATAAGATTTTGATATCAGTTGTTACCTCCCAATCCTATGCTCCTTTTCAATGTTCAATGTATGTAAAATCTATATAACAATTCTTGCGCTCCACGGCAGTTTTTAATCTTAAAAAAATCTAAGCACTACTGTTGGAAGAAGAATGGTGACCACGCAACTCCGCCGTCTCCAAGGGAAGAATGGTCAATACGCAACTCCACCGTAGTGCGGTTCTGATGTCAGCTGTTACCCCATAATCCCCGACTCTCTGCTCCCTTTCACTATATAACCAACCATTCCTCCACTCCATACCAGATTTTAATCTAAAGAGAGCTCAAACAAAGCGCCTCAGCAAGAGAAATAAGAAATTAGTAACAATGGCTGAAAACAGCGGAGCTCTGAAGTTCGAAGCGAGTTTTATCCAGAGCGAAGAGCATCGTCCCAACTGTTTCTCCGCTTCCCCTGACGACAACGTGAAGATCCCCGTTATAGACTTGGAAAAGAGCTCTGCAGAGGAGGTGGAAAAGGCGTGCAGAGAGTGGGGTTTCTTCCATCTCGTCAACCACGGCTTTCCAGATCATCTTCTGCACCGCCTCAAATCTGCAGCATCCGATTTCTTCTCGCGGCCCGTGGAAGAAAAGAGACGAGTATCGAGGGATGCTCAAAACCCCAATGGCTACTTTGATTCGGAGCTTACCAAAAATGTGAGGGATTGGAAAGAGGTGTTCGACTTTGTGCCGCGTCAGGAAATCCGGTTGCCCGCATCTGTTGATCCGCATGACACCGCTACGGAGTCCTTCACAAACCGCTGGCCGGAGGGCCATCCCGATTTCAGGTTGCCCTCCGCTGCTTTGATTATCCATTTTTAATTGCTACTTTGTGAATTAAGGTTCATGCTTAAAATACTGATCGAGTTTCAACTCTAATCGCTTAGGTGCTTTTAGCTGTTTTTAAAATTTTAATTCAAATATTTTTGTTAAATATAAAAAATTTAGAATCATGGTGGATTTGGATTCCATAGTGTGAAATTATTTTGCATCAATGTTTCAGATCATCATCATCACTATGAAAGAGAGCTGATAGAAAATCTTGAACTGTAGGAAAATCTTGTACTGGGTGGAGTCTAGTCTGCCTCCTCCCTTTTTTTCTCAACCTATCTTGATATGCAATAAACCATTTTTTTGCAAGTCTCTTTCACCATGCTGATGGATCATGGAGTGTGATCCAAAATGTTTATGCAAAATAATCTCTTGAATTCAGAAATGACATGCACCAATTGCTATAGATTGTGAAATCTAATATCTCTAATTTATAATCATCTTTTTTTATTGATCTAATAGTTGAAATTATCATATATTATTGATATTGGAACAAAGTAGATTAGGATACAATGAATAAAGTAGCAATAGTAGTACAATGGATAAACTATTGTTTATAAACCATAAATGCATAGTATGTATAGTATGTGTAGAGTACTATATATTATTTTGATTGAATAATGATATTGATAATAATATTAGTATTTGTGAGTTATAATTAGTTTATGGAATCTTAAAAAGTAAGGAGATGATTTTTTTGAACAATTTGACTCTTTTAATTAAGAAAGTTTATAATTTTTTAAATCTCTTTTAATTAGATAGGAAGTCAAGTATATGTTTAGTGTTGAAGTATAATGGATTGTCTATGGAATACCATTCACATTTTATTCATCAAATACATTTTATTATTAAAATTAAGTACAAATATTTAGAATTTCACATTTTATTCATCAAATATATTTTATTATTAAAATGAAATACAAATATTTCTCTTTATTCCGAATAAATCTTGAATATTATTTTTTAACACATAATTTAATTAGTAAAAATATTTAATTTCTCATAAATACTATATATTATTTTAATTGAATAGGATTAATTTCTTTGTAACTAAAATAACAATAAATAGTACCTTTGAAAGGGCGTGTGTTCAAAAAAAAGTCCCCGAGTTTTCAAAGCCAATGTTTCTTTTAGAGTTCAACGAAATATGATTTATTTTAATGCTCTGCCTTCATTGTTCCTCACTGAATCTTTCTCCCTGTCAAGCTCTATTTGAGTAGTTTTTGCACATTGCCATTCTTTTTTTGTATTTTTTTAAGCATTATTACCACAATAGTTCTTAGCTTCATAACTGTATATTTGGGAAATTGTTACAGAGAAGCTTGCCTGGCCTATATAGCGGCTGCGAGGGAGTTGTCATTTAGATTGCTAGAATTAATAGCACAGAGCCTTGGCTTACCTGGTAATCGCCTGAATGAATATTTCAAAGATGACATGAGCACTGTGCGGCTGAATTGCTACCCTGAGTGCCCGGCCCCTGAGCTAGCACTTGGCTTGGGTAGGCACAAAGATGGCGGCGTTGTTACCCTTCTTTACCAAGATGAGGTAGGTGGATTGCAAGTGAAACGCAAGGACAATGGTCAATGGCTCCCGGCTCAACCATTGCCCAACTCCTTCATTGTCAATGTTGGAGATTGCATTCAGGTAATTGTTCTTATATTTTCTAAACCATTGGGGGAGTTTAGGTTGTGACTGAAACTTGGGCCATTGTATATACAACACGTATGTTGATGCCCCTTCATTCAAACCTGTAACATGCTTGAAAAATTGGCAGGTCGTTTATGGAACTGTAATACAAGCTATAGGGCTATGTACAGTTAAGTATTATTGCCTGCAATTTTTAGTGCTAAATTGATTTGTTGAATGGCATAGCAGGTATGGAGCAATGACAGGTACGAGAGCGTAGAGCACAGAGTGGTGGTGAATGATTGTCGAAGACGCCTCTCCATGCCGTTTTTCCTTAGACCTTCCCACTATGTGATGATGAAACCTCTCCAAGAGTTGGTGAGTGAAGAGAATCCTTCCAAGTACAGGGAATTCAACTGGGGAAAGTTTTTTAAGAGGAGGAAGGATGGTAATTTTAAAAATCTCGGAGTTGAGAATCAACAAATATACCATTTTAGAATCTGATTGGTGTGAGATTAGTAACGAGATTGCCTACTGCCAAACTTAAACATAGTTGCTACTAAAGAACAAATTCTCTTAGCTACATAACTTGTAAATATGATAAAATAAAATCTCTACATGCAGGAGTTATGGTGTATAGAAATATTGCCTCTCTACAATATGTTTGTAAATGAAAATGGTTTATTATAGTATTTATAAATAATTTAGAAAAATATGTGATAGTTGAGTATTGCTAATTAGTAATTATTTGTAATTATTGAATATAAGAAATGTTAATAGAAAATATAAATGAGTTTAGTAAATAAGTGAAGATTGTTTTTAAATGGTTATTGATGTATTTTGGAATTTTGAATAATAGCTCACAAATCAATAATCTATTTTAAAAATTGGAATATTTGTTGTGACTATACAAAATCAAGTTTGACTATCAAGAATGGTTTCTTGATTACAATCTTGTCACATGTCTATAAACTTGACTTATACAATTTGTAGATTATTTTTTCGTTTTAGTCAGTGTACTTTTAACTTATACAATTTGTAGATTAAGTTTCTTTTTAGTCAGTGTACTTTTATTGTTTATGTGTTTCTCAATATTTGTGTGGGCTTGTAGTATTGATAAATACCTTTATTAGGTTATTATATGGTTGAGCGATGAGACACTATGCCTTGATCAATCGTTTAAAATCAAACAATGTAAAAATGACATTCTTCAATTATACAAATGTATTTACAATTATTGTGAACTAGACTTGAGATAGAGAAAAAGCTAGATCATTATGGTACATGGCAATAAGTGTGAATATTGTCTTAATAAATAAGTCGGTAAGAGGAATGCATAAGGGTGTGTGAATATGGTAAGATGGATAGAGAGGTGCATAAAATGTGCACATTAAAATAAATAGATAACATAGGTGCACAAAATTACATCATTTGTTAATACATATATGTATCAAAATAAATACAAAATTAAATAAAATATAACATAAATAGATAAATTTTAGCATTACAATCTTATACATATAATTTACAAATAAAACAATGATAAAATATTTGAAAATAAGTTGAAGTTACTATTATTATTATATTTTTGTGGTTTTGGGTTGGAAGGAGTTTAGAGGGAGCCAAAGTTTGAATTACTGAATAAATTATAAAATTGAATACTGTTGTCTATAATTATAATTTTGTTATATTTGTTTTTGAAAGTTGTTAAATAATTTATTTTTGTAATTTATTATTTTTTCAAGAATGTTTAAAAATATATCATTTCAAGTATGTTTGATAATTTTAATGTTAGATTTTAAAATTATATTAGTATTAAAAAATTAAACTTTTGGGATGCCTCTACAACATTCAAAATGATACTTGAGTAATTTCTATTTATATTAGACAAAACAAACAAATATTAATGAATATATATAATTAATAAGAATAAAATATAATTTATTTAAATTTATTAGTTTATGTTATGATAGGGATATTATAGTAACTAGCCTATATATATATATATATATATATATATATATATATATATATATATAAGACACGAGATATCAGTCTCAAGGTGTCTATATTGAAAGTGTTATTGAGAATAGGTAGGTACCTTGAGGTTGATATCTCTTAGCATCTTTTAGCTATATGTATTTAAGATATGTATAATAGTGAGATCCGTAGTGTGACAAGTAAAATGTTATCTTAGTATCTCTTTTTGTGTTTGTATCAAGTATTATTTTTATTTGAATAATAAAGAAGCCTAACATACTCATCAAAATACATTATAATATAAATCAAATGTATTAAAAATTATTAAAACATATCATATTATTTAAAATGTGCAATATACAACATATTAAAAGATAATTATTGAGATAATTCATATTTATTTAGAAACAAAATGTACATGATATTAAAGGATTAATAATATTTTAATAGAAGAATTACATATAAATATATAATAAATACATATATTATTGTATTTTCAAATATTTGAATTGTTCTTCCTCGACTTTTCTTTTGGAGAGGTGTTTCCCCTTTTTTAATTTTTTCATAAATGATCATATAAAAATGATGGGGAAATTCTTAGTCCATCCAAGGACCAACATGTGACATGGCCACAAATGTTAAATCAACTCTTTCTCTTTGTCTTATATCAATTGTTGATTTTGAAAGATATAATCTTGGTAATTTATAGATTGTTAGTGCCCAAGCTAATTGTAAGATAAGGTGGTGTGCGTGTCCCCTTTGTAATGGTGAAACTAGAATTATATTTTGATATGCATCTTTAAATAGAACTCTAAAACAATTTAAAATTCAACTATAACATATGCTGGTGGATCTAGTGAGACACTTTTAGGTTTCTATATTATATTCTCAATAAATTATAGAGCTCCATTATCAAGACTTGTTTCTTTCCATAGATTAGAGGTCAACATGACCCTTGCATCCTTAGAAATTAATAATATAATATTTATTCATCATTCAAACCTCATAATGGATGGTTACTTCTTTCTTGGGTTTCAATTCTACAAGTTAGCAACCTTAACAAAGAGTATAATTTTCTTCTATTTTGATTATGTACATTATCATTTGTTGTAAATAGAGGAATATTTTTATCTTGAACTCTTCCCTAACTACTGGATGTAATGAAAAATTAGTTGTTGTCATCAATAATTTCAAATCATTAATTATTGGATGTACATCTCTACATTTTTGAGTAGTTGAAAAATCATTGTTGGTCCCGACTTTTACTTTATTGTAAAATACCTTATTCAAATTAACGACTATTTTAAATTCTTTATATAATAAATTTTCATGTTTGTTACTATTATATGATTGTTTATCACTAATAGGGAGCAATTTTATTTCAAATCTCCTATCAAAATCACTAATCTTCCTCCAAACTCAAGGCTTTTTTTTTTGTAATTTAAATTTTAGGAGATTCTTGGCATAGCTATGAATCTATGTTTTGTAGAAAAATTCATCCACTAAAACTCTTTTTTATCAATTAATGTGTATTTTATATAGTGAATTTCTTCTTGGAAACTTATGATTCTTGTTCCTTTTAATTCACCACTTACCTGTGGTTTTCAAACTTAATGTTAGGTGAAATATCCAATACACTTTAATCTAATGATATTATAGGTTTTAAATAGTTTGGTTCATATTTGAGAGGGTTAAAATGACTTATTTTACTTATTATATCTTGTACTAGGGTCTCCCAATTAGATGTTGTCTTATCCATTTGGGTGTTTCTAATCACAATTATTCTCTTTTTGGACATTTATAAACTCAAGCATATTTTTTGGCTTTCCACATAGGACCAAGCTATTTGGAGTTCGATACAATAATTTTTTAAATCCTTTTCACTAGAACATACATCTTGGCATACAATTTTTGTAAGAAATTGGCCCAAAATATCTAGGAAATTGATTTAAATTTGGTATGAGAGTGGGGGTTCTCTTTAAAATATTGAAAGACATATTTTTTGAGTTATCTCTAGGATTTGTTGTGGAACCTTCTTTTTTATTATTTATATTAAATTAATTATATGCTTGAATGTTATGTTATAGATATAGGTCTAGGATAATGTAGCGTCAAAAAAATTCACCCTTGACAATTTCACACTAGGTTTAGTTTCCCCCTATGTGCTTGGACCTAATTATGTATTTAGTTTCCTATTTTATAAATATCTTTAGAAATCAAACAATGAGAATGGAAATAAGTATTTAAAATTTACCCTTGATGTTTAAGGCCCTGAAAAGGATGGGTCTAGACAAGGATGCCCTATGCCCTTGTCCAACCCTTTTTGGTTATTATTTGAATATGATGATGCTGGTATTTTTTTATTTGAAATTCCAATTTCATTTGTTAGTGTAGACACTAAAAATTGTCTTGACCTTGTGATGACATTTTATTATTAATGGCACTCCCATCGGGTACTCAAAATAGTCATCACGCGGAGGCAGAGGTTGCGTTCATGAGTGTTAGATATGCTATTAGCAAGGGGTTTTCCAAAGTTTGGGTGGAAGGTGATTCTATGAATATCATAAACTATTTACATGGTACTCACCCCCCAAGCTGGAACATGGATCAACTAATAAAGGATACGGTAATGTTGTTGCAATCTTGTGATGAGACTCGCGTCTCTCACGTTTATCAGGAAGGAAACTCTCTTGCTATTTTTTTTTCCAATTTGGCTGTCAACCTTAGTGAATTTCGCTCGTGGGAGGAAGGGTCGATCATTCTCAAGGATGCTAGAAACATTTTAAGAAATGATGGTGTCAAATAAGTTGTTGTGGCTTTTATGGTCTTGTACTTCTTCACATTTGGTATGCTTTCTAGGTGTTTTATGGGTGTTGAGATTTTGTCTGGATAGCTTTCACTAGGGTTTTGTTTGTTCTATTTGGGCTATCATGGGTGGTGATAAAAGTAGAGTCAAGCCACATTCATGCGGTGATATTCAGAGGAAGAAGAAGCTCTAGAACATCCTTTATCATGGCAATTTCACTCTGGAGAGATTACATGGTCATGACCCTAATGCCTCGACCAAGTTTGTCTCTCTCTGGCATAACCACAAGCTGGTGTTGAAAGGGTTGGAGGTGGAGGTGAATGAAGACCTTATTGCCACCATTAATGGCATGCTGACTGTGGGAAGGAAATTTTTCAAAGACAAAAAGAGTAATGAAGAAGTGATGACCCATTTTTTTAAGGATGACGAGAGGAAGAATTTAGTCAAGTTGGAGAGTTGGGGCTAGAACCTCCCTCAAGAAAATCTGGGCTAGGTTTGTGGAGGTGATGATGCGTTACGTGACGCTAGAAGGGAGATTTCAGGCTCTTCTTGGTCACCATTTCACTCTCCTCAATCACTTAAGGCATGGTTTGTTTATTTCTTTCCCCTTCATCCTTTTGTCTTCGTTGGAATCCTCGGTGTATGCTCATCTGAAGAATAGGAGGGCCCCTATCCTCCATGAAGGGATTATTTTGCTTATTATGGAGCATGTCCAATCTCTAACCCTGACTCAGGCCATTAAAGGAAAGGAAGAGATTTTTAGTGCTTTATTTGGGTCGTCAGATTCAGAATCCTCATCAGAGGAGAAGGAGAAATGGGATGAGGAAGAGGAAGATGCCTACCCTACGGTTGTGGCTTCGGCTTCCAAGAAAAGGAAGGTGGTGGGTTCTAAGAATAATAGGGTGCCTAAGAGGTTGGCCTCTTCTGGGAGTGATGATACAGAGGTTGGTTCAGATGGGTCCTCTCCCAAGGCTAGGGAAGTGGCTATTGGTAAAGGTGTTGTTGGTGGGGCTCTTGAGGTTGGGGTCCAGGTCAATGTTGGGTCGATTGAGAAACCGAGAAGACTGCCGAAGAGATTGGCCAATTTGAAGAAGAAGGCTTCTGTTGTTACGAACACAGACCCTAAGGAGATTGAGGAAGGTAAGATTCCTATGGATAAAATGGTGTCCGTGGAGGATTCTCCAGTCCATGACATGTCAAAGGCATCCCTTGTGAAGGAGGTTGGGGATTTGAATGTGGAGGAGGAGGAAAAGAAAAATGTTAATCTTCCCTTGAAGATTGATCCTCTTTCTGAGGATTTTTCGTACCTGGACGAGGATGATACTTCTATGTTTGGCTTGCTGGACATGGCGAGGGTTGGGGCCACGGGCGCCTTCAAATTGGCTAAATGGAATCTGCAAGAATTCAATAAAATTAATATTAAGATAAGAGGCTTAAAGGCGAATATATAGAATGTTCAGAAGGCCTCTATGTCTGAAATCCTCATTGATAGAATGGTGGAACTAGAAGGTTTGTTTAATGATTTCAAGGCATTGTGCAAGGATAAAATGCAGGCCCTTGAGGCCAAGGTTGTTGGTATTAATAGGGATATCAAAAAAATATTGAAGTTAGTCATACCTCAGTTAAAAATAGTGCAGAAGCCTTGTAAATTCTCTTTAAGAAAATTGGGCAGCTTAGAGAAAATTAGGTCTTCTTCTCGGAGATCATGGACAAAGAGAAAATGGCTAAGGGTAAGGGTAAAAAAGCTGTGAAGGATGATGACAAGGTTCCTATTGGTAGAGGATCAACTAAATGGAAGAAAGCGTTTGATGCTGAGAAGAAGGAATTGCTGGATATGGTTGAAAAACATAAAAACCAGCAGATGGAGGTGGCCAAAACTCTGAGTGGCCTTAACTAGTTTCTTGTTTCTTTCTGTTCTGTTTGGTGTTTGTCTTCTATCCATTATTTTGCTGTTATTTTGTTGGTGGGTGCCACTGGTTATTGATTGTCTATTTTTAGTTAGGAACCCGTGTTGGTTGGTTTTTTGGCTGTTGGGTTGCTGCTGGTAGACTTTTGATTATCTTATGGAGCAACATTTTTTTTTTGATGTAAAGGGTTTCGGGTCCTTTCAAAACCTGTTTTTCCCTATTAATCAAGACATTTTATCATTAATTTTTGTCGAACCCTATTTATGTTCTTCTTCACATTCTTATAATAAAATAATTTTAATTATTTAATTATTCTAATTCTCTTCTAGTGATTAATTAAATTAATTAATTAATCCTCTTTCTCATCATTTCTTCATTAATTAAATTATTTTTTAATTATTTAATTAATTTAACCTCTTTTGATTAAATAATTATTTTGAATTTTTTAATCATCCTAAAACCTAAGTTCTTCTATAATTAATTAAGTTATTTAATTTAATTAGTTATTCATATGTGTGGGTGAAAATAAATAAATTTTATATATTTATTTATTTTTACTTGCTCTATTTCAATATCCACTTGATTGCCTCTTTCCTCCACTTAACACTTCCAACTCCCACGATTCCCTCCACTTGACTCTTCCATTTACACATTTCTCTCCTTAAATCTTACATTTTTCTATTTCTTCCTCCACTTATCTTTTCCATTTTTCCATTTTTGAAATGAGCAACTTTCCTATGCAAATCCTCTCATTTGATCTCCTTTGTTGATAGTCTACTCAATATTGGTCATTGATGGCACCTAAATCATCTATTAATTTAGTCTTCATTTCTTCACAATTCAACAACAATCTTTGAAATCTCGCCATCATTATCGCCACGAGCATAGCGATTTTGTACACAAAATTTGAGAGCCACATTTCCAAATTTGAAGAAGTGAGATGGAAAAGGAAAATAGAGGTGAAGCAATGAATATGTAAGAAGGTATAAATTATGTTGTTTAAATTTCATGTTCTTATGTCATTTTTGTACTTCATTGAATGATTGGATTTTAGCTTGAATCTAATGATTTTGTGGTTGCTGTTTAGGATTTGAGCCTCTAACTTGATTTTCAATCTGACAAATGGTGAACCCAATGTGAAAGCATCTAAATGACCAATTTTCATTATAGGTTTTTACTTGTTTTTATTTTGCAGATCCTACGACATAATTACAAAATTCTGTGATGCAACTATGGAGTGACACATTTGCTAAAAAGAGATGCAATCGCTTGGGTATCTCAAACTTGGGGTTTTATTTAAAATTCTATTTTTTTGTTTTGATTTTGTAGGTGGACAAAATTTCATAGAAAAACCCTTTAACATAATCATTTTTCTATTAAATTGTGTTTTTTTGTTTTTGTTATCTTTTTCTATCTTGTAAGAGCCCATGACGTAGTTGATTATGTATCGATGTAACTAGCAAAAACACTGACACAATTGAAAAAATATTTAATGCATCTATTTTAATCAATAATGCAACTGAGAGATTCTATGGCACAAGTGACTGTCAAGCAACACATCTACCTATGAAAATCCAAAAGGTATTTAATCTATCCATTTTTTTCTTTTCACATTACTTGATCTACTTAGTTAGGGGTTTTTCTATTACTGATATATTTTTGCAACTGTTTGGAAAATATTTAGAGAAGATCTTATTTAGAAAATACTAGCTTTATTTGTTGTAGGACATTTACAAAGACATTATTTTAAAACTACTATTTTTTTTGGTGTAGGGTCATTGGTCAAAGAATTCATTTTCAAAACTTGTGTCTTTGATTTTTCTATTTAGATAACGTTTGATTTCTTTGGGGTTAAAAGGAAAAATTAATTTATGTGTTTGGTGTGCTTGCACTTGTGTAATTCCAAGCTATTGTGTGGATATCCTCTCCCCTCACACACTTGTGTGATCTTGGGTGTATGTTAAACACACAATAGCTACTTTCTCTTTTCAGTAGGAGGCCTTCCTAGGGATTTCATCATCCTATGGTTCGACCTCAACCATGTTTCCCAGTGGGGTATATAAAGGGGGTAGAATGAAAGTTGTACCCTAATGGAACTTTGATTTTCTTATTCCATTTTAAAACCCTTGTCACATTTGGGAGGGTTTAGGATTCATTTTTCATAAACACTTGTAATGTTCTATTTTGTTGTTGACTCCCTACTTCCCATTGACCGGTCATCTTAAAATTTATTGTGTCTATCATTATCGATTGGTAACTGGTTCCCCAATCCTAAGTCTAGAAATATTTATTTTTATAGAGGTTAAGTTAAAGACCCGTTTGTCCTTTACATCCTTTGTATTATTATGGCTTAGGTGTCCTTGAATCCTTTCTATCGTATCATCCTAGAAAGTACCCTCCATTAAAAAAACTTATGAGCACGTGCCTAAAGGTTTTCACTTAAGTTCAATCAACCTTCTATCTTTATCGCTCATTGCAGATCACTTTTGAGATATATGTTCTAAATCAATGACAAGTGATGAACTAATATCCCTTTGATATTGCTCATCACAAATAGCTGCTGGAGCTTCTAATTTAAATATGTAATGAGCGAGGTTCTTAGTATCTTTGAGGGATCACTTTTTGCTAATGATTGATGACCCCTCAATATTGTAATATAGCGATGAGCGATACCCTTCGGCCTTATGATCTTATTTTCGTCGCCTATCATGGATATGTTATAAAATGATTTTTCAAATCAGCGATGAGCGAGGATATGAATTTCCATTGCATCGCTTCTCGTGGATTTATTTTGAGCGCTAAGTTCTTGATTAGCAATACACAATATGTAATGACATTATGATAATCTCTCATCGCTAATTACTTGCAAATCATATGAGGAGGATTAGTGATGAGTGATGGCCTAATATTTTATCGTTTATCATTGATCCATCTCAAAGCCTTAGTTTTGAATAGCAATGAGCTATAAAGTTCCTTATTTTAAAAGCTTCTTTCGCTAATCTAGGTACATCTTATATCTGATACCTTTTGTGCTATTAATTTTTCATGCAAGTGTATGTGTCCAAATATGATGCTTTCAATTTATCTCTCGTCGCTGATAGGAGCCAAGGTGTAAAGTTGGATCAACGACGAGTGATGAAAAGGAACCTGATCGAGGAAAGGGCCCCAGATCTAGGGGCTAAGTTTTCATCACATAAAACTCTTGTATCGTTAATGGAGCTAGGTGAGGATGAAGTAAATCAATGACGAGTGACAACTACTACATGAAGAGACAACGCGACAGAATCCTGAGGACTTCATATAAAGCAAAGAGGAAGGTGGCGAGATGAATTAGTAACCATTGATATTGTTTTAAAGATGAAAGATCGACGATAAGGGTTTAAACCTGAATGGATAATTGCCAGTTCGCTCACGCGAGATTACTATAAAGTATTAATGGTGGCACGCCTCTCTCTTGGCCATAACAAAAAGTAGATATCTAGTTGATCGTGCAGTCAACTTCATTGGTTAACGGAAAGGATACCGGAAGCTGAAGAAGTTGTGAGGCAAGCTCCAGAAGTTATCAACAACCAGAGTGGCATAGTTTTCACTCGGGTAAGCAAAACTGATATTTCCTTCTAACTGAATTAGTGAGGTGAATGCCTTAGAGAGTTGATAAGAAATTAGGGGAATTGTCTACTTGCTCATTATTGGTAATTTCAATTTGGTGATTGAGCACTGTATAAATTGTGAGGGAAAGTGTCCTGTTCAATAGTAGTGTTTTGTCCTATCATAATTGTGAAGGGTTTCATTTGATTGTAAACCCTAGTTCCATTTACATTGCAAACATGAGTGACCCAAAGCCTAGTGAATCTAGTGTTAGAGCAGAAAGGAAACCAAAATAGAAGAGGGTTAAAAGACTTAAAACTCAGGATGCTTCAATTAAGGTTAAGTCTAAGCTAGTGATAGGGTCTAACCCTTCGCCAAGTACTCCTGTAACGTCCACTAGGTCCAGGAGAGCAAAGAAAGAAATGAAAAAACTTACACAAGAGGCCTCTGGAGGTGTTAAAGAAGGAGGGTCACAAATTGGTAAAAGGCCCATAGGTCAAGTTGTCATGACCACTAGGTTGATTGATAGTGCTAGTGAAATTGGTGAAAAATCCCAACCCCAAAGTGGATGGAAATTGTTCCATTATGCTTTGAATAGGCGACATTATAGCAAGCCTGCATATTATTTATGGGGGTTGAACATCAGAAAGTTGGTAGTCCCGAATGTGTTTGTAGAAGTGGATTTAATGATGGAACTGGTAAGGAATTATAACCCTACTGACAAGACAATCAGAAGTGAAAATGGTGATCTAATTCTGGAAGTAACAAAGGATAAGATGATCGATGTATTTGGGTTAAATCTGAATTATACTACAAAGTTTAGACGTGCTGAATTGTATGTTGAGTATGAGAAGAGAAAATTTGTATACAAAGAAGCACTGCTTGTGCAACACAAAAGGTGCAAGGAGAGATTTACTGATAAGGATGCTGAGCCTTTTGAGTGTGAAGAGTTTGAAGATTATTTCAAAAACACTTATTATTGCTTAAATCAAGTACTGGCTCGAGACTTTGAGGTTAGGATAGCTCCTAATTTATTGGTGATGGTGGTGGATATACAAAATCATAATCGAAACACTGGTTTTGATTATGCTAACTTTGTTATTGAACATATGCATGAGGATTTTCTCAATCTAAAAAAGGAGGTACTCCCTTTGTGTTTTCCCCATTACTCTTTGTGGATGTATATGCTCATATGGGAAGGTGATTATGAATGGAAAAGGAAATTAAATCTAAAGATTAAGGACAGTGAGAATATTGCTATACCTGTACAAATGTGGACACACATTTGGGATCAAGATTGCTCCAATTACAACTACATCTTTTTTGCTAATGTTGTAAGATATAGTATCTTAGAGTCATTGGGTGTAGCACCTATGTTCAGATTTTCTCCAGAGATCAGAAGTCTTATGTGCCCAAAAGATATACTAGATTGTAAGGCCACACATAATTGGGTTGATTGGTTTCTACATTCTGAATATACTTTGATCAGGGCCTATGGAGCTAAGGTGGCACCTCATTGTCTACCCTTGTATGTTTGAGATAGATTGGATTTCATGGAGCTCATGTGGAAAATTAATGTGATGGATTATGAAATGTTTAGAAAGGGCAGAAAAGACACTGTGAGACATCGCCAATCTGATTTTGCTTACTTCACAGTCACTGTCTTTGAGGGGTATGAAAAGCTTGACATCATGGTAAATAATCCTAGGATGCCTATTGATGAGATTAGAGTTTTTGATTGAGAAGGGTTTGTGGCGGGAAGAAGAAGACAAAAAAGCTTAGGCATAATACATCATGAATTTTTATATAAAGATGATGTACTAAGAAATCTAATAAGTGATAAGGCTGTCATGACTAGGAAAAGAGAATGGATAACTATGACAAACATTGAGGAGAAATTTATGAAAAGAAATGCATTCTACATGAGTCCATATAGTGTAATTGCAAACCCCTTGGAGACAACCTTTACTATGTTAAGGGATTATCAGTTTGGTGAGTTTAAGGTAAAGGTAAAGGAGGCTTTTGATAAAGCATGGGTTCTCCTGGAACATCAATAGCAACAACAAGCTACAGATATCCCAGAAAAGCTTGTAGATGTTTAGGAGGTCAAGGAGGAATAAATGGAAAAACATGTGCCAGGAAATGAGGAGGTGGAGAAGAAATTTCCTCTTCCTCATATTGAAGAAACTCATAGTTCAGATGTTCCTCCTGACAGGATTGTCAAATGGCAGTATGACAGAGAAACTGATGATGATCCCATGATTAGGGAGTGATGAATTTCTGGCTGATGATAAATTTGTGCAGACTAATGAATTTTGAGAGTTTATGATTCAACAGTGGAGTAAGGAGATAAAAGAGAGACTTGATCAGCCCGAGCTAATGCTGAACTTCTCATAAGGAGGAAGCTGAGAAAGCAAAGGAAGAGAAAATTAGGGTTGAAATTAAAGCTATTACTCCCATTGAGGCTCAGAAAATTTTCAAGGATAGTGGAACTATGTTGTTACCAGGATGTGCTATCACTGCTGCCATAACATATGATGCAGTTAGGAGAGATCCTCAAGCTTTGATATCTGAAGACCAATTTGAGGATAAAGTATTTGGTTCTGGATATAGTCCAAAGTTGCATACTCTTGCAATTTGGTCTATGGCACCTAATACTAGTAAACATGAGGTTGCTAGGCCTATTGAAGAAGTTATTGGTTCACTAGTGGTTTAAAGAGCTACTCACATATCTCCTATCTAGGCAGCTGAGTTAACTACACATGTTGTAATGCTTAGTGTGCATACTACACATATTTCTCAAAAGAAATATGAATCCTTGGTTAAAGAGTATAATAAGGCATTGAATGAGATGAATCAAATGATAGCCACTATTCAAGCTACTCAAAAGACAATAACTCAACCATCTTCTTCTTCTTCTTCATTTGACGTGTCTACACAAGATAGGGAGACATTGACCCTAAGAATTGATGATTTGAAAGGTAAGTTGACTACTGAGAAAGAAAATGTCAGGTAGGCCAAACTTGAAACAGTCAAGGTGGCAAATGAAATCTTTGAGGATGTGCTGAAGTATAGGGTGACTAAGTTGGTCCACAAGTATAATGATGTTTGGGCCACAGATAAGAATATTCACGAGGAAAATACAAAGTATCTACAAGTACAGGAGGCCTTTAGGAATGAATGGAATAATTGGATTGCTAGGGTAAATGCTTTGAGAGAAATGATTCCAAAAATGAATGAGGATCCCGAGGCACCTACCAATATTCCTGAAATCTTGCAAACTATTGAATCAATAAATGAGATAACTACTTTCCATGGAAAGTTAGGTATACAGCTCCAGAGTAAGTTGAAGATATTCAAGGAGATGGAGTGTGGTATGCCTCAAATATTGAGTCCAAAAGGTGAATTGCATCCATTTGACACCTGGAAGAAAGCTTTGGGAGGAATGCTTGGAGAAGCTATGATGACCTTGACTATCACCGACTACATTTTGCTCAATTCAAACATTGACACAATGATGGAAATTGAACCAAGGATGGACATATTTGTTAAAGAATCTAGGATTTTAATTGATGCTAGGTACTCTCAGTATATTTCTAAGGTGCAAGATTTATTGAATGTAAAATGACCCACTGAGGAGGAATACAACACTTGGTTGGAGAAATACATAGAGTGAATATGTGTAAGGAAATTAAATGAGAAGAATAATGGACATAGCCCAAATACAATACAGATTAGGCTTTTGGTATAACATGGTAGAATATTATTCTCTCCTCAAATTCAAATGAATAACATGTGTTGCTAGTGTGGATTAATGAATTTTTACCTTTTATTTGCTTTCCTTGTCTTGCTTTGTAAGTTTTGTTGTTTTGATTCTCCCACGATTGGCATTTTTTGAGCACATGGAGAATATTTTGAAACTATTGTAACAAACTAATGATGTTTTTGAGGTGGGACATGTTTTCTACAAAGAGTTGAGGTTAATTTTGCCTCCTGTTTATTTGCTCCACTTGAAGACTCAAGTATAACTGAAAATGGAATATTGTTACAAATGGTCCAATGAGATCATGACATGTGTGCTATCTGGTCTAAAGCTTGTTTGCTCCTTCATCTCTATAAGAAGGAATTTAGGGCCAGAAGCATGAGAGTTGAATTTTTTTTGAATTAATATTGTGAATTTATCAAGACAATACGAAGCAAGTTTTAGAGTTTTTTCCTAAGTTTCTTTTGGAGTTCATACTTATGCATGTAAATATGATAATGATATAGCATTTATAATACAAAGTAATATTAGTTTCATGGCTATTGTCTCTCCTTGTATGCGTATTATGAGTTATGAGTGAAAGTAATCCAATATTTCTTTCATTTGTCTCTATCATTGTCTGCTGGATGTTTAGTTTCATGCTTGCTTATTGATTCAATGAATTGATGTAAGTGCTTGTGTGAAATTAATGACTTATAAGAATTGTGCTAGGATATTTGTAAGTATTAATATAATCATGAACATAACAGGGAAATGTTGTAATACAAGATTTGTTGAGGTTATAGGTGCTATTGTCTAAATAGTTATTAGGTCACATTGAATGATATTTTCTCCTTGCTTAGGATAAAGGTACTAGTTCATGTAGAGTATTTGTGGTTCATTTTCAGTGCTAATTCATTAACTACTCAATCTTTAAATCATAAAATCTCAACAGGATACTACCATTGTTGTTTGGTGTAAAAGTTCCATTCTCTCATGCTTGATATATATGACATTGATAAATAAGCTACCAACTTATTTGATGCATATTATTGAATGGTTTTATGAGAGATATCTATTGTTGACAATGTATTTGATTATAATTTTGCATAGTGTAACTTAAGTATACATTGTGGGATTACCTTCCTGGGTTTCACAGAGCCCAAGGAGTAGGAATAGAAGTCTTGCAACCTCTATTCATTCGTTGGCCAATCCCTTTAGAAGTAATGATAATTGGAAATGGAAAAATCCATAGGTATTTCTAGAGATCAATTTGGTTCTTAAGAAATAACCAATAGATTGGTGACTTTGCTGGGGACTAGCTAAGTCCAAAGTCTCTAAGTTCGGATCTGGTACAATCAGAGTCAGTTGTTAGTTGTGATACTGTTTACTGTTTAATGAATAACTAGTTTTAAATCTGTTGCATTAGTCCCATCATACTAAGTCTTATGCGTCAGGTGTTATCTCATTCTGCCACCTTCTATTGGGTAATGTTTAAAGTCTTTTCTGAAGTAACAAGTACAAAATCAAAGTGAAATCACTTTTTGTTTCCCAGTATTCTGGGTGGCGACTCTAAGTTCTCTAGTACCAATGTAAAGATTAGTTCTCAAAAGGAAGATAAGAGGAGATATTTTTCAACACTCGACATTATGAGGAAGACCAGAAGTTATGTGAAGAAGCATCCTGAGTAGAAGGAAGAATCTAAACCTACAAAGGAAAATCAACCTGAATGGGTCAGGAAGCGATCCAAATTAAGTAAGTTTGTTGATTCCCATCCTGATATATCTCCTAATTTAAATATTGATAAAGTAGTTCTAGTGTCCATGAAGAAGGACATGAAGTTCAAGGGTCCAATATAGACTAGGGAAGTTTTTCGATTGAGCAAGTCTTTGACAGTGAGCAAAATATTTCAAGAGAGGAAGATAGGTGGGGGTTTTGGGAAAAGAAAAAGAAGTTCTCTGATCCTTCAACCCCTAGACTTGGCTCTATTTTTAATGGAAAGAATTTCAAGCCATGAGGTAAGTCTCTTAATGAGCCTAAGCCAGTCCACTTTTCTCTTGAGGAAGACCCTGCTGATCAGCCTTACTTTACTCCTGCCCCAAGTGAGCATGAAGCTATTCTAGAGAATGAGGAAGAAATAGATAATGAAATGAAAGCCATTGAAGAAGAAGAGCTAAGGCTTCAAGAACAAGAATAAAAAAAATGAGGGAATTAAAAGAGAAGGAAGATAGGATTAGAGCTAAGGAACTTGAGAGAGATACTAGAAGGAAAAAATTGGAGAAAATGAGAGAAGAGGTTGCAAGGTGTAAGAACTTTGAGGAAAATATTTCCAAACTCACCTCTACAATGACCAATGATATTCCTGAAGTAACAATTTTAGTGGGAGCTTCAGCTACCGATACTTACACAACATCTGTCTCAATTACTAGAGCTTCAGATCCTCCTATGGGTGCCAAGAAGACATCATTTGTAGATCATGGGAAGAGACCTGTTGACCAACCCAAGAAAACTACATTTAATACCAATACTGATACTTCATCTGTTGAAATCCCCACACATAAGGCCAAAGTCGACCCAACCCGATCTACTGAACCTCTTGATCCTGAGATATTAAGGTTGCAATTGGAGAGTGAAAAGTTGCGAGAAGATTTGAAGAAAGTTGAAATAATAGCTTCTAATGCAGAAATGGCTAGAAAGATTGCATTCCTTCAAATTTCCACCCATATCCCTGAGGCTTCAAGCTCTAGACATACCAATAGCGAGTCACAAAAGAAGAAGTCAAATGAACATACTCCTAGTGGAGGTGGTGGTGGAGATCAAGGAGGTGGTGGTGGAGGAAAAAATAAGAATGATAATCCTTATTTTGAAGATGATGAGGGAAGTAAGAAAGGGGGAGGCGAAAGTGGAAAGGGTAAAGATAGTAGCCACTTTGACAGTGGGAAAGATGATGAGCACATAGATGATCATAGGGATCGACGTAATAGGAGGCCACTCCAAGTAGATAGATACTAGCAACTGTGTTTCACTAGAGTACTTGGCTACCCTAACCCATTCCCTAAAGATTTTAGGCTTGCTCTAGTCAAATTCTCTGGAAATAATGCCTTGAGTGGTGAAGACCATCTCAAAGCATTCACTAATGTTATGGATTATTTTGAGGTGGAGGCAGAAGATGTTATGATGAATTTGTTCATGTAGTCTCTCATTGAGGCTACACGAGAGTGGTATAGGAGTTTACCTGTTGAAAATATTGGGTCTTGGGAGGAATTCAAGAGGGTTTTTAGAGAACAATATGGTGACAAGACTGATTCAAGATTTTTGTTGAATCAATTTAATAATATTGTTAAAGGGTCTAATGAATATGTTGCTGAGTTTAACACAAGGTTCCAAAAGGCTAGGAAAAGGTTGCCTCCTCATCTACAATTAAATGATCATGTGTGTTTGGTAAATTATTGCAATGCTTTTGATGCAAAAATGAGTTACTGCTTGCTAGATAAGCATCCTTAGTCATTAAGGAAATATTTTAAAATGACAGAGCATATTGAAAATATTATCAGAGCAATTGGTAAGGTTGGCAGAAGAGATGATCCAAAACTCTTCAAAAGTTCAAAAAAGGAAGACAAGAATTAAGGTGCCAAAGGGGGAACCATTGAGGATAAGATTGATAGTTTTATGAAAACCATCAATGATAAGATTGTGAAACAAGACAAGGTTCAACCAAAAAACTATCAGAGGAATGAAAGACCCCCTAGATTACAAGACCACCCATACAATACCAATTGGTATAATGGGAAGCCTGTCCTAAATAACTAGAGAAACACCCATAATAGATTTCCTCCAGACCCTCTGCAAAAGAATTCAAGAAATTTTGTTGAAGATACTTGTTGGTGTATGACTTGCCAAACGCCACACTCTTCACAACAATATGCAGTAGCACAGATGGTGGAAGTAGAGGATGACATACCCAAAGACTATGACCAGCAAGATCAAGAGGATGGTGATGTACTTATGATTATGTGAAATTCTGATGTTTCCTGCAGTGAATGTTCTTCTGATGAAGGTTCTTATGAAGTGGATGTAGATAATCAAAGGAAAATTGCTAATGCACATCATCAACAAGTTCTTTCTGATGAGGATGACAATAGTGAAGTTGAGGTTTAAAATTTGGAGGAAATTGAAGATGGTGGTTCCTTGAGAAGACCCTTTGAAGAGAAGATTGTGAAATACACTACAATCTTAGCTACCCAAGCTAGAAGTTTATATCATTTGAGGAATAGAACCATTGGAGGTGAACAAGGTAGTCCTACTGGTCTATTCATCAAGGAAAATAATTCCAAGGGAAAAGAACATGAACCTGATAGAAAAGAGGAAGCAGTCAAAGCTAAAGAAGGTAGGGAGATAAAATTTGGGCCAAGAGATTTAGTGGTGCTCAATCCACCCAATCTGAGTGAAAAAGATAAGAAAGGTAAAGAAGTTGAGGGAGCAATTACTAAGATTCCCCATATTTTCCTAGGAAATTCTGTGAATACTTGTCCTGATAAGATAGATCCATTTTTCCTTACCCTAGTGGTTGGGGGAAATTTTATAAAGAATTGTATCATTGAATCAGGCCCATCCAAAAATATCATGCCAGTTAAAATCATGGATGCACTAGGGTTAAATGTTGATAGCACTCATGGCAAGTGTTATGCCATGGATGCTAGAGAAGTCCCTATTATAGGTGTGATAAATGAGCTTCCTTATAGGTTGGAAACCTACCCTGACAAATAATTTAAAATGAGTGTGGTAGTGGTAGATATCCCACCTAACTATGGAATGTTGTTATCAAAAAAATGGAGTGCATCTATGGGAGGTACTATGTAGTGTGACATGTGTTATGCCACATTTCCCATTGATGGTAAAAACATCCAAGTAATGAGGGAACCTAGGGTGCCACATATGTTGGAGCATGTTCTTGAAGATGATACAATTCTTTTTATAGATACCGATATTGGTGAGTTCAAGGTAGAAGAAGCACCAAGAGAGATTGAGAGATGTCCTGCAGCCATAGAGAATGAAGTTTCAAGAGTATCTGATAAAAAAAGACTATGAAAAATGTACTTTGATGGTGCAAGTTCCAAAGAAGGATTTGGTGTAGGAATTTTGTTAGTGTCACCTACTGGAAATACTTACAAGCTCTCTTTTACATTATCTTTTGTCTGTACAAATAACGTAGTAGAGTATGAAGCCTTATTATTGTGATTGAGACTCGCTGAAAAGCATGGAATAAGAAAGATAATGGTAATTGGTGATTTTGAGCTTGTGATATCCCAAGTGAGAGCTAAATATGCTTGAAAAAATAATAGATTGAAGCAATACAAGAATGTTGTCTGGGATTCCATTGAGCGGTTTGATGCTTTTGGAATTGATTGGATGGAAAGAGGACATAATAGAGTAGCTGATTTACTTGCTAATATTGCATTAAGACCTGATGATATAACTTTCATAGGAATCTCTAAGGTCGAGATATAAACAAGACCATCCATCCCTAACAATGTATATAATTAGAAATTTTTTAATGATGATGAGGATATCCTCAGATTCCTAAATTGTGTTGACAAGTATGAAGGTCAGGAAATTGACTTTGGCAGATTTGTTGAGAATATTGATGGAAATGACATGGTGTTTGGAAAAGAGGTCATCCAATTAAAAACAAATAAAATCCCTAAAGGCCTTGTAGCTCTTGAAAGGGTTTTTGATAATCAAGATACAAACAAGGCCAAAGCAACTGCTGAGCTCGCCCAGAGGACCTAGAGGAAGTGAACTTGGGGACTATAAATGTCCCGAAAGTCTATATAGGAAAGAAGATGAAGCCAAAGGTGAAGGAAATGTTAATTTCCTTACTCAGAAAATAAGAAAATGTCTTTGCTTGGTCATACGATGACCTGAAAGCTTACATAGAGGAATTGTTTCAACATGAGATTCCTTTAAAGGATGATGCAAATCCTTTCAGACAAAAGCAGAGACCTATTAATCCTACTTTAGCTCCCAAGATGCAAGAGGAGATGGTAAAGTGGAGGGATGTTGGTATTATAAAACCCATTAGACACTCTTCATGGGTATCTAATCTAGTACTAGTAAGAAAAAAAATGGTGACATAAGATTATGTGTCGATTTTAGGAACCTAAATATATCCTCATTAAATGACAATTATCCATTACTGAACAAGGAAGCTATGCTACAAAAGGTAATTGGTTGAGAGTTACTGTCAATGATGGACAGTTTTTTAGGTTATAATCAAGTAAAAGTAAAGGAGTCTAAGCAGTACAAGACTGCATTTACTACTCCTTGGGGTACTTATGTTTATGTCAGGATGCCTTTTGGCTTAACAAATGTAGGTGCCAATTTTCAGAGAGCTATGGATGTAGCTTTGTCAGATTTCATTGATTTATTTATTGCCATATATCAAGATGACCTGACCACTTATTCCAAGAAAGAGGAAGATCATTGTGGGAATTTGGAAAAGGTATTTGTCAGGTCATTAGAATATGGGGTATCTTTGAATCCAAAGAAATGTGCCCTTGGGGTCACCGAGGGAAAGTTGTTAGGGAATATTGTGTCCAAGGAAGGAGTAAGGATAGACCCTGAAAGAGTGGCAACCATTGTCAAGATCCCTCAGCCAAAAAATGTCAAGGGCATTCAGTCATTTTTTGGACAAATAATTTTTTTGAGAAGATTTGTAAACAACTTTGTAGAAATCACAAGACCAATTTCCAAAATGTTGAAGAAGGGTGAAAAGGTGCTTTGGAGTGAAGAGCCTAGTTAGGACTTTGATAAATAAAATAAGCTATAAAAGAGGCTCCAGTTTTGAAGTCTCCCAATTTTTCTAAACCAATGCACATTTTCTCTTTTGCCTCTTTTGATACCATTCCTGTTGTCTTACTACAGAAAATGGAGGAAGGTTTTGAACAACCTATTGCATTGTTTAGAAAATCTCTACAAATTGCAGAATTGAAGTATGACACTACTGAGAAACAGGCATATGCTTTGGTAAAGGCTGCACGAAGAATTTTAGAACTTACCTACAAGGTGCTACAGTTATAGCTTTTGTACCAAGTGTTGTTGTGAAGGATATCTTTACTCAACAAGAGACAATAGGAAGAAGGTGTACATGGATCAACATGATCCAAGAGTTTAACATTGATGTTCAAATTACCAAACTGGTAAGAGGACAGGGCCTAGCCAAGTTGATGGCAAAGGATAATTTGGAAGCTAATTAGGTTAATCAAGCTGAAGTAATTGATGTTGTACCTCTCTGTGATATGCAAACATGCAAATGGTATAAAAAAATTATCTAGCACTTATTTACAAACCTTGCAATGTCCTGCTGACATGGCTGACAATCAAAAAAGAACATTGAAGTTGCATGCTATCAAGTATGTGATTATTGACAATGAGTTATGGTGGAGAAGCCTAGATGGTTTACTTCTTAAACGTGTAGATGGAAACCAGGCATTAGAACTTCTACAGGAGATGCACAATGGGGTATGTGGTGGTCATTACATGGAAAAGACCACTGCAAACAAGGTTTTAAGAGCTGGATATCGATGGCCTACTATTTTTAAGGATGCTCACAGATTTGTTAAAACTTGTGATGCTTGTCAAAGGTTCTCAGGAAAGTTGAAGTTCTTAGGAAATTTACCACTCAGGCCTATGACAGTTGAAGCCCCTTTCCTACAATGGGGAATTGATTTCATCAGAGAAATACCAGAAAAATCTAGTGGAGGCTACTCATGGATTCTTGGTTCCACTGACTATTTTACAAAATGGGTAGAAGCAATACCCCCAAAGATAGAAACAAGCAAGGTGGTAGTTGATTATCTATTAAATATCATTCTTATTAGATTTGGAGTCCCCAAGAGGATTATCTCAGATAATGCTATGTGCTTTAGATTAGATGGATTCAAGGACTTTTGTGAAAGAAATGGCATACAAGTCTCTTACTCTTCACCTTACCATCCTCAGGGAAATGGTCAAGCTGAGTCAAGCAATAAGAGCTTGATGAAGATAATCAAGAGAGTTATGGAAAAGAACAAAAAGGATTGGGACTCAAAGTTAAAATTGACACTTTGGGTAGATAGAGTGACTGTGAAAAAGGCTACTAGTTATTCACCATTTGGCTTAGTATATGGTCTAGAAGCTAGATTGCCACAAAATAACTTGCTCAAGATGTATAAATTCGTGCAGGAATATGATGAAGAAATATGTGATGATATGCAACAAAAAATAACTAATCTGGTGCAGTTAGATGAGACCAGGAGGGAAGCTTAGGTTAAAAAAATGAAGATGCAATTACAAGTTAAGCATCTATATGACAAGAAAGCTTCTCCCAGAAAGTTTGAAGTGGAAAGTATGGTGTTAGCCTAGAATGTAAGAGCTCAGGATAAGGGAAAGCATGGGAAATTTGAAGCATTATGGAATGGCCCTTATTTGATAGCCACCACTCACGGGGAAGATTCATATTTCCTTTAGAGCTTAAAAGGTGAACTTTTCAAACTGCTAGTACATGGACAGTTCTTAAAGCCATACTTCTCCTAAGTATGTTATTTTCCATGTACGGTTTAATTTTGTATATTATGTATATAGGTGTATATAGGTGTGTTTGTGTTGGTTGTGTTTTCTTTGGTCCTGCTACCTTGTCTGGGTAGCTCCCTAGTTTGGGTCCTCTAATTTTTCAATCCATATTTTGCTATGCTTCAACCTGAGATTCTTGGGATCTTTCCATGCCTGCAAGAGACATACGTCCCCAAACGAAGCCACTGATGGAACTTTGATTTTCTTGTTCCATTTTAAAACCCTTGTCACATTTGGGAGGGTTTAGGATTTATTTTTCATAAGCACTTGTAATGTTCTATTTTGTTGTTGATTCGCTACTGCCCATTGACTGGCCATCTTAAAATTTCTTGTGTCTGTCATTATCGATTGGTAACCGGTTCCCCAATCCTAAGTCCTAAATTTTTTATTTTTATAGAGGTTAAGTTAAAGACCTGTTTTTCCTTTACATCCTTCGTATTATTATGGCTTAGGTGTCCTTGAATCCTTTCTATTGTATCATCCTAGAAAGTCCCCTCCATTAAAACAACTTATGAGCACATGCCTAAAGGTTTTCACTTAAGTTCAACCGGCCTTCTATCTTTCTCGCTCATCGCTGATAACTTTTGAGATGTATGTTCTAAATCAATGATGAGCGATGAAGTAATATCCCTTTGACATCACTCATCGCAAATAGCTGTTGGAGCTTCTAATTTAAATATGCGATGAGGGAGATTCTTAGTATCTTTGAGGGATCACTTATCGCTAATGGTTGCTGAACCCACAATATTGTAATAGTGATGAGCGATGCCCTTCAGCCTTGTGATCTTATTTTCGTCGCCTATCGCAGACATGTTATAAAATGATTTTTCAAATCAGCGATGAGCGAGGATATGAATTTCCATTATATCACTTCTCGTAGATTTATTTTGAGTGCTAAGTTCTTGATTAGCAATACGAGATATGTAATGAAATTATGATAATCTCTCATCGCTAATTGCTTGCAAATCATATGAGGAGGATTAGCGATGAGCGATGGCCTAATATTTTATCATTTATTGCTGATCCATTTCAAAACCTTAGTTTTGATTAGTGATGAGCAAAAAAATTCCTTATTTTAAAAGCTTCTTCTGCTAATCTAGGTACAACTTATATGTGATACCTTTTGTGCTATTGATTTTTCACGTAGGTGT
Source organism: Sequoia sempervirens (assembly GCA_007258455.2). Taxonomy (NCBI): domain Eukaryota; kingdom Viridiplantae; phylum Streptophyta; class Pinopsida; order Cupressales; family Cupressaceae; genus Sequoia; species Sequoia sempervirens. Next base: position 109,117,408 of record VDFB02000008.1, on the reverse strand, counting down.
ACGTGTCCAAATATGATGCTTTCACTTTATCTCTCATCGCTAATAGGAGCCAAGGTGTAAAGCTGGATTAGTGAGGAGTGATGAAAAGGAATGTGATCAAGGAAAGGGCCCTAGATCTAAGGGCTGAGTTTTCATCATATAAAACTCTTGAATCGCTAATGGAGCTAGGTGGGGATGAAGTAAATTAGTGATGAGCAACAACTACTACATGAAGTGACAACGTGGCAGAATCCTGAGGACTTCATATAAAGCAAAGAGGAAGGTGGTGAGATGAATTAGTAACCATTGATATTGTTTTAAAGTTGAAAGATCGACGATCAAGGTTTAAACCTAAATTGCTAATTGTCAGTTTGCTTGCGTGAGCTTACTATCAAGTATTAATGGTGGCATTGCTCTCTCTTGGCTGTAACAAAAAGTAGATATCTAGTTGATCATGCATTCAAATTCATTGGCTAGCATAAAGGATACTAGAAGCTGAAGAAGTTGTGAGGCAAGCTCCAGAAGTTATCAGCAACCAAAGTGGCATAGTTTTCACCCGGGTAAGCAAAACTGATATTTCCTTCTAATTGAAGTAGTGAGGTGAATGCCTTAGAGAGTTGATAATAAATTAGGGGATATTGTCTACTTTCTCATTACTGGTAATTTCAATTTGGTGATTGAGTACTATATAAATTGTGAGGGAAAGTGTCCTATTCAATAGTAGTGTTTTTCCCTATCATAATTGTGAAGGGTTTCATTTGATTTTAAGAAATTGTAAACCTTAGTTCCATTTACATTGCAAATATGACTGACCCAGAGTCTAGTGAATCTAGTGTTAGAGCAGAAAGAAAACAAAAACAAAAGAGGGTTAAAAGACTTAAAAATCAGGATGCTTCAACTGAGGTTAAGTCTAAGCCAGTGATAGGGTCTAATCCTTCGCCAAGTACTCCTGCAACATCTGCTAGGTCCAGGAGTGCAAAGAAAGAAACAAAAAAAATTATCCAAGAGGCCTCTGGAGGTGTCAAAGAAGGAGGGACACAAATTGGTAAAAGGCCCATAGGTCAAGTTGCCGTGACCACTAGGTTGATTGATAGTGCTAGCGAAATTGGTGAAAAACCCTAACCCCAGAGTGGATGGAAATTGTTCCAGTATGATTTCAATAGGCGACATTCTAGCAAGCCCGCATGTTATTTATGGGGGTTGAACCTCAGAAAGTTGGTAGTCCCAAATGTGTTTGTAGAAGTGGATTTAATGATGGAACTAGTAAGGAACTATAATCCTACTGATAGAACAATCAAAAGTGAAAATGGTGATCTAATTCTGGAAGTAACAAAGGATAAGATGATAGATGTATTTGGGTTAAATCCTAATTATACTACAAAGTTCAAACATGTTGAATTATATGCTGAGTATGAGAAGAGAAAATTTGCATACAAAGAAGTGTTGCTTGTGCGATATAGAAGGAGCAGGGAGAGATTTACTGCTAAGGATGTTGAGCCTTTTGAGTGAGAAGAGTTTGAAGATTATTTCAAAAACATTTATTATTGCTTAAATCAAGTACTGACTCAAGAATTTGAGGTTAGGATAGCTCTGGATTTATTGGTGATGGTGGTGGATATACAAAATCAGAATCAAAACACTAGATTTGATTATTCTATCTTTGTTGCTGAATGGATGCATGAGGATTTTGTTAATTTGAAAAAGGAGGTGCTTCCTTTGTGTTTTCCCCATTGCTCTTTTTTGATGCATATGCTCTTATGGGAAGGTGGTTATGAATGGAAAAGGAAATTAAATATGAAGATTAAGGGCAGTGAGAATAATGTTATACCTGTACAAATGTGGATACACATTTGGGATCAAGATTGCTCCAATACCAACTACATCTTGTTTGTTAATGTTGTAAGATATGGTATCTTAGAGTCATTGGGTGTAGCACCTATGTTTAGACTTTCTCCAGAGATTAGAAGTCTTATGTGCGTAAAAGATATACCAAATTCTAAGGCCACACATAATTGGGCTGATTGGTTTCTACATTCTGAATATACTTTGATTAGGGCCTATGGAGCTAAGGTTGCACCTCATGTATACCTTTGTATGTCTTAGAAAGATTGGATTTCATGGAGCTTATATGGAAAATTAATGTCATGGATTATGAAATGTTTTGAAAGGGCAGAAAAGGCATTGTGATACATCCCCAATGTGCTTTTGCTTACTTCACAGCTACTTCCCTTGAGGGGTATGAAAAGCTTGGCATCATGGTAAATAATCTTAGGATGCCTATTGATGATATTAGAGTTTTTGATCGAGAAAGGTTTGTGGCAGTAAGAAGAAGACAAAAAAGATTAGGTATCATACATCATGAATTTTTATATAAAGATGACGTACTAATAAATCTAACAAGTGATGAGGCTGTCATGACTAGAAAAAGAGAATGGACAACTATGAAAAACATTGAGGAGAAAATTATGAAAAGAAATGCATTCTACATAAGTCCATACAATGTAATTGCAAACCCCTTGGAGAGAACCTTTACTATGTTAAAGGATTATCAGTTTGGTGAGTTTAAGGTAAAGGTAAAGGAGGCTGCTAATAAAGCATAGGTTCTCCTAGAACAACAACAACACCAAGCTATGGATATCCCAAAACATCCTATAGATGTTCAGGAGGTAAAGGAGGAACAAATGGAAAAACATGCGCCATGAAATGAGGTGGAGAAGAAATTTCCCTTTCCTCATATTGAAGAAACTCATAGTTCAAATGTTCCTCCTGACATGATTGTCAAATGGCAGTATGACATAGAAAATGATGATGATCCTAGGATTAGGGAGTGGGATGAATTTATTGCTAATTATAAATTTGTACAGACTAATGAATTTCAGGAGTTTATGATTCAACAGTGGAGTAAGCAGATAAAAGAGAGACTTGAATAAGCCCGAGCTAATGTTGAACCTTCTCATCAGGAGGAAGCTGAGAAAGTAGAGGAAGAGAAAATTAGGGCTGAAATTGCATCTATTACTCCCACTGAGGCTCAAAAAATTGTCAAGGATAGTTGAATTATGTTGGTACTATGATGTACTATCACTTATGCCATAGCATATGATGCAGTTATGAGAGATCCTTGAGCTTTGATATCTGAAGACCAATTTGGGGATAAAGTATTTGGTTTTGGATATAGTCCAAAGTTGCATATTCTTGCAATTTGGTCTATGGCACCTAATACTAGTAAACATGAGGTTGCTAGGCCTATTGAAGAAGCTATTGGTTCACTAGTGGTCAAAAGAGCTACTGACATATCTCCTATCTAGGCAGTTGAGTTAACTGCACATGCTGCAATGCTTAGTGTGGATACTGCACATATTTCTCAAAAGAAATATGAATCCTTGGTTAAAGCATATAATAAGGCCTTGAATGAGATGAATCAAATGAGAGCCACTATTCAGGCTATGCGAAAGATAATAACTCATCCATATTCTTCTTCTTCTTAATTTGATGTGTCTACACAAGATAGGGAGACATTGGCCCTAAGAATTGATGATTTGAAAGGTAAGTTGACTACTGAGAAAGAAAATGTCAGGCTTGCCAAACTTGAAATAGTCAAGGTGGCAAATGAAATCTTTGAGGATGTGCTGAAGTATAGGGCGACTAAGTTGGTCTACAAGGCTAATGATGTTTGGGCCACATATAAGAATATTCATGAGATAAATACAAAGTATCTGCAAGTACAAGAGGCCTTTAGGAATGAATGGAATAATTGGATTGCTAGGGTAAATTCTTTGAGAGAAATGATGCCAAAAATGAATGAGGATCCCAAGGCACCTACCAATATTCCTAACATCTTGCAAAATATTGACTCAATAAATGAGATAACTACTTTCCATGGAAAGTTAGGTATACAGCTCCAGAGTAAGTTGAAGATATTCAAGGAGATGGAGGAATGTGGTATGCCTTAAATATTGAGTCCAAAAGGTGAATTGCATCCATTTGACACCTGGAAGAAAGCTTTGGGAGGAATGCTTGGAGCAGCTATGATGACCTTGATTGTCACTGACTACATTTTTCTTAATTCAAACATTGACACAATGATGAAAATTGAATCAAGGATGGACATATTTGTTAAAAAATCTAGGATTTTAATTGATTCCAAGTACTCTTAGTATATTTCTAAGGTGCAGGATTTATTGAATGTAAAATGGCCCACTGATGAGGAATACAACACTTGGTTGGAGAAATACACAAAGTGAATATGTGTAAGGAAATTAAATGAGAAGAATAATGGATATGAGAAGAATAATACATAGCCTGAATATAGTACAGATTAGGCTTTTGGTATAACATGGTAGAATATTATTCTCTCCTCAAATTCAAATGAATAGCATGTGGTGCTAATGTGGATTAATGAATTTTTACCTTTTATTTGCTTTCCTTGTCTTGCTTTGTATGTTTTGTTGTTTTGATTCTCCCATGGTTGGCATTTTTTGAGTGCATGGAGAATATTTTGAAACTGTTGTAACAAACTAATGATGTTTTTGAGGTGGGACCTGTTTTCTATAAAGAGTTGAGGTTAATTTCTGCTCATGTTTATTTGCTCCACCTAAAGACTCAAGTATGAATGAAAATGGAATATTGTTACAAAAAGTCCAATGAGATCATGACATGTGTGCTATCTGGTCTGTAGCTTGTTTTCTTGTTCATCTCTATAAGAAGGAATTCAGGGCCAAAAGCACAAGAGTTGAAATTTTTTTGAATTAATATTGTGAAGTTATCAAGACAATACAAAGAAAGTTTTAGAGTTTTGTCCTAAGTTTCTTTTGGAGTTCATACTTATACATTTAAATATGATAATGATATAACATTTATAATACAAAGTAATATTAGTTTCATGGCTATTTTCTCTCCTTGCATGTGTATTATGAGTTATGAGTGAAAGTAATCCAGGATTTCTTTCATTTGTATCTATCATTGTCTAATGGATGTGTAGTTTTATGCTTGCTTATTGATTCAATGAATTGATGTAAGTTCTTGTGTGAAATTAATGACTTATAAGAATTTTGCTAGGATATGTGTAAGTAGTAATAATCATGAACGTCATAGGGAAATGTTGTAATGCAAGATTTGTTGAGGTTATAGGTGATATTGTCTAAATTGTTATTTGGTAACATTGAATGATATTGACTCTGTGCCTAGGATAAAGGAACTGGTTCATGTAGAGTATTTGTGGTTCATTTTCAGTGTTGATTCATTAGCTACTCAATCTTTAAATCATAAAATCTAAAAGGGATACTACTACTGTTGTTTGGTGTAAAAGTTCCATTCTCTCATGCTCGATATATATGACATTGATAAATAATCTACCAACTTATTTGATGCATATTATTGAATGGTTTTATGAGAGATATCTGTTGTTGACAATGTATTTGATTGTAATTGTGCAAAGTGTTTAAGTATACATTGTTGGATTACCCTCCCAGGTTTCACAGAGCCCAAAGAGTAGGAATAGAAATCTCACAACCTCTATTCGTTCGTTGGACAATCCCTTTAGAAGTAATGATAATTGGAAATGGCGGAATCCATAGGTATTTCTAGAGATCAGTTTGGTTCTTAAAAAATAACCAACATACCCCAAGGAGTAGCGAACATTATTTGAAGCTGAATTGTGAGATCCTCAATCCATCAAGACTTTCTTTGGTGATGAGAGTGGGAGTGGGCCTCCCAGTTCTGAGGTAGATACAAATGATCTCTCTATTCATAGTAGTCCCCCACTAGAAACCTTTATTTTTAGAAGCCTAGGAGTCATCGACCGTTGCTTAGCATAGAGAAAGGTACATTATCATGCCCAAAGCTACTCACCACATAATCCCTTGAGTAGAGATAAAAATTCTTGGGTTTGGATTTGTTAGCCTCTTGAGGAGAGAGGAAAGGTGAACCTATTTCTATATTGAGCCTATGCCACTAGACCTCTAGCTATCTATTATCGAAATAAAGGTGTCTCACACTAATCTTGGGGTATTAGCACCTTTGGTGTGGTGGGCCTACACTAAGTATACAAACCCATATGATTAATTAGGTTGTTCTTATATTTCGAGTGTCTTCAATTGTGTTATACCATTGAAACCATTGGAATTTTGGTTTCAAGCCTTACCTTGTATAGTCCAGAGTCAACAACCATTTTTTTCCAAGTTTTTCTGAGTTTTTTCTGGTCTAAAACTAAAAAATCTATACAAAAAACTACTCTAAACACTGAATTCCCATAAACCAACCAGAGCAATGCATTTGACACTTTCTATACCACATTTTCTTAGCAAAAACTAGAAAAAATCTAGAGTAATGCATCTATGGTTTTCTATGATGTATTTTCTTAGCAAAACCTAGGAGAAACTAGTGCATAATGAAATTGTTAGTTTCTACACCGCATCTGTGTCATTTTGTAATGCATTTGCTAAACTAGAACTGTAAAATTACCCACTGTAATTACAAATTTCCTTGACACATCTATTATATTGAGATAAATTAAGGTTTCAATTTTAGAATCTAGCCTATAAACATCAAACCTAATTGACATAGTAACCTGATACAAAGACCTAAATCTTGTTAGACCTTTCCTAATTTAAGCATTAAAATTTCCTTATTCTTCTATTTTCTTAGTCTAATTGCATCCGTAGATTAAAAGTTCCATTCGACCATTCATACAACATCGTATCCATGAATCCTATCATTGAAAAATTCCAAATCCAATATAATCTTGATAATACCATGAAACATAGAAAAAATAGGATAGGTGGATTTCCCAACATGGAAAAGTGGATCCAAAGAGTGAAAAGGGGTCCTACTTCTCTAATTTCATTAGGAAATGAGATTCACACTATGAAATGACTGTCAACCTTGAGGTGAATCAAGTCAAAGTGTGAATCTACTGATTTCCTTTTTATGCAAGCACCCTTTGGGGAGAGAGATTGAAAATAGCAAATAAACTCCAAATTGTGATCTATAAAGTGCATTTAGAATCTTTAACATAAAACTAATGGAACCTATAAACTTTAGGGATAGTTTGGAAGGGATAAATGTTGTGTAACTTTCGTAGAAAGTACTTTTTTGAAGCTCATCGAGGACTCATTCACCCTATGGAAAATGGGTCCTGGCTAGGGCTCTGTAAAAATGCTTTTGGGGTTCTATTCAACTATGTCGACACTCCCAGATTCCTGAATCTCTCAGTCAAAAAGACAAAAATAAGTCCTATAGGTCAGTTTCCGTGAAATTGCAAGAATGGTGACAACAAATGCAACTTTAACAACTTTGCAATTTTTGTTCTTCAATAGATCTTCCACCTAAAATCTAAAAACACACATCAAGAGAGAAAAATATTGTTTTGTTAGGTGAATGGGGGTTCCCCGTTTTGGTAATTAAATCTTGGAATGAAATGAAATAGCATGAAAGGGATGATGAATGAACAACTCAATGTCACAACTCACCAAAACCTTGTTTGAACCTTGGAATGTAGATCTGCAACTTGTAGGAAATGGATTCAATCAATGTGGATCTTGATACTTGAATCTTGCTTTGAATCTTTGACTTGAATGCTTGGCTTAGATCTTGAAACCTACATCACAATATGAGCTCCAAAAATATGCATGATTGAACATAGCTTTGACATGATGCTTGAGATCTTGAATGCTTTAATAAATCCTTGATAAAATTTACTCTTGAATTCTCTTGACAATAATCTTGGCTCTTGTGAAGTTCACCTCTTGATAGAATACTTGAATTGATGAAATAACCATGTATTTATAGATACTTATTCTTAATTTCTCAAAATTCAAATTTCACAAGCTGACATTGAGATATGGATTTGAAAATGTTAAAATATCACTGAAAACATATTTAAAATTTAGGTCCTAGGTCTAAGTGAGGACCCATTCACCCTTGGAAGAATGGGTCCTAGGTCACTTACCTAAGACACACATTCTCCAATGTTAAGTGTTATGCTATGGAATTGATGAATTTTGGGTTTTCCTCTTTGGAAATTGCATTTAATTAGGCTTGGATTTGAATTAAAGGGGCTAATTAAGGCATAATTAACCTCAATTAATTAATAACACCCTAGATTAGTGTGAAAGTGTAAAGGTACACCTTACAACACTATAAATAAGGAACAATTAAGTCCATTTTAATTAATAAGGCCCTAAAATTAATGTGAATATGTAAAATACATATTACAACACTAAATTAAGACATAATTAAGTCCTTTTATTTAATATTTATTCCCAAATTAAGTGTGAAAAAGGGACACTTTTTCCTATGCTACAGACCAAAGTCATCTTTTGATCTCTTTGATCTCATATCTTTTCATCATCCCATCAACAGTTAGGCCTAAACTCATCAATCTAGTTTAGGTTTGAACCTTATCAACCATAATATAAATCTTCATCCTTTTGGGGTTTCCTTTGATTGCTTTGGTCATTCATCATCCTTAAAATAAAAAAAATTCTCAAAACATAAAATAGATTCACAATCACTCATCATCCTTAAAATAAAAAAATCCAAAAACAAAGCATAAGTTAATACTTATTTTGCATCCTTTAAATAGAAAAATTCCAAAAACATCATATCATCTAATAGCATAAGTACATGCTTTCATAAACCCACAAAATCCAAAAAATAAAATCTATTAACATACTGGGTCTTATATGGTCGAAACAAGGTCATAGAGAAAGAAAAAACAAATGGATCCTATAGTAGACCCTATTTTTGATTCCACTAGCATAATTCAATTTGAGACATCTTCAAGTTTGTAACCCATATCCAAACCAAGAACTATCTTACCTCCTATTAATGATGAGTTTACTCTAACTTATGTTGAACTAAGTTTTATCCAGGAGGACCTTGACGAGGCCTCACAAGATCATAACTTTTTGGATATAATGCAAGCAATCATGGCCGAAGATCCCACTAGATATCTTTTAGAACTTACAAAAATGGGGGCTAAGCTTCCCATGGGTTTTGATATTTCTACCATAATAGAACCCACACCTGATGTGACATATCAAGACATAGGTTCTATTGACATAGTACACCTCCATCAAACAATCCTACCTCACAACAATTGAATGTGAGAATGCCATCTAGCAATACATCCCATAATGTGACAAGGATAAATATACCTTCACCCTATACTTTTGAATAATAATTCATTAGTCTACTTTATAACATGTCACCGCATCACCAAGAAACAAGACAAACAAGCAATGCGATATCTATGCCAAAAAATGTCACAAGTCAAAATCAGCCACCAAATATCCCACTATCTATGCTGCACACAAACACAACCAATCCTTTACAATGCATGAATGTGAAAATCATTACATCCTCCCAAACTTTACTTCCACAAAAAATCACAACAAACAATCAAAATAAAAACACTCACCTACCACCAACTAATACCAATATGCCTACCAAGAAAAACCAAAGTTTGAATCACACTTCCTTACAACAAGGTACTGCTTCCATAAGTAGGTACTTATCTTGACAAAACACAACACCCAATCACTGATCTACCTACACATTCACATCAAACTAGAACCCAATGTTCACACAACCCATGGCACACCAGTGCCAATATTTGAACACGGTTAATAAAAAAAACCCACCTATCCATCAAGCACCAAATTATCAAAGTACAAACCCAATCATGGGTCCCATACAAAAAATAAATTACAATGTTAAAAAAAATACTATACCAATGCAACAGTCACCAATAGATATATTAACCCAACATGTGAAAAACTTGCAACAATAAATGGCTAATATGCAATATTTTGGATCTAAAAAGACATATGTAATGAAGGAAATATGTCCTTATCCTTTTGATAGTTTATATATGCCACCTTTCCCTCAAAATTTTTGAGATACCTAATTTTGACAAATATAAGGGGAAAGGAGATCTAGTAGACCATGTTAAATATTTTTTCATAGCTTGTTTAAACCTCATACATGAGCAAACATACTTGATGAGTATTTTCCCACACAATCTCGAAGGACAAGCTATGGAATGGTTCACTCATTTGCCTCCTGGCATAAGGATATGGAATGAATTGGATAAAAAAATTATCACACATTTATCCTACAATATTGAGCACGAGATAACCATAATAAACTTGTGCAACACTAAATAGAAAGATGGAGAAATATTGCAAGCAAATGTCCTTGTCACATACCTAAGAAAATAATTATTTCAAATCTTTAGCATAACTTGAATTCAAAATTGATGTTTTACCTTCAAGTCCATTATCACAACACATTTGATGAAGTTATTGAGAAGAGTATCACTATTAGAAAAGTTGATGTTGTGAAAGGACTTTTAATTTTTTTTAAAGAAACCAACAATAACCCAAGCACATCAAATGAAAAATCTAAATTTTGGTATCGAAATAAAAATGTGATAAATGATGGCGTTGTGAATGCAAAAATGAAAAATGAGGCTCATCCTATTCTTATCCTCAAGGTAACTTCCATATCTAGGATGCAAGGTCATCAAACAATAACCCATTACAAATGCATCCAAAATTGACCAAAACAGTCCAAAACAAATCATCGTGTGGTCCCCCTAGAAAGTAACATAGCTCCAAGATGAAAATACACACCACTATAGGAACCAATTGAATCAATTCCGAAGAAGATTCTAAAATCTAATGCTATTCAACTTCCAAAAGGAAGAAATTATGACTCAATACCTTTTAAATGAGCCTAGTGGAACAACAACGACTTCTACAAATATCACAAAACCAAGGGACACAAAACTTCTATGTGCTTTCGACTCAAGAATATAATTCAAGATCTTATAGAGAAAGGATATATAATGATTGATAATCCCAATGAATCCTCAACATTGATCACACTATATTTAAGGACCCTTTGCAAAATCATGGTCAAGGGAAAACATCCAATTCAAGGTCTAACACCAAAGGTAATGCAAATTATACCAATGTAGACTATGAGTATATAGTTAACCATATCAGGAAGGTTGATAATAATGTCTCTACCATAACTATCAAAAAGTAAAAGTCTTGAGTGTGTAGCTACTACCCATAGATCCAAAGTGATTCTACAAGGAGTCACTTCCATATCCCAACCTACTAATCAATATAACCTTTTGGATCACCTAGGAAAAACACCCACCCAGATATTCATTCTTGAGCTACTATGCATATCCCCTACACATAAGGCTATACTGGATAAAGCTTTACAAGATTCTTCCACTCCCACAGATCTAAATGTTAACCAATCTCAAGATGGTAGGATATCTTTCTACTACCCATCACATTAAATTTATAGAGAATTATGTCCCTTCTCATAAACCTCAACATAACGATGCCCTCCATCTCGAAGTCTTTAATAATAAACAAAAAATCAAATGAGTTTTGGTAGATGGCGGAGCAAGCTTGAACATTTGTATGATAAAATTTGTCACAATGTATTGGGATTCTTTGAAGCATGCATCAATGCATCAAAAGGGATTTATAAAGCCTATGATTATGTAGAGTGTTCTTCTAGGGGTGTTATCACTCTCCCTATTAGGGTTGGTCTAGCTATTAAAGATATAGTGTGCCAAGTATTGGATTTGGACCTTCTATATAATATTCTCCTCAGTCATCCATGGATTTATGCCATGAAGGTTGTTCCCTCCATGTACCACCAATTCTTGAAATTCCCTTACAATGGAGTCAAAATCACTATAGTAGGAGATCCTAATCCCTTCCAATACTGTAGTAATTTGAAAGGAACTCCTAAATTTCAAGTACCTATCAACAAAGAAGCTTCATTGCCCAATTCATCTCACTACATTGATCCCATACTTTCTAAATATTCACTTCCTTTCATACCCTTTCCTGAGAGCAAGGTCCAGATCCAAGATGAAGGATGTGGCAAATACAACATTGTAGACTCATTTTGCATTAGCAAGTTTCCTGCTTCTCTTAAATCATATGACAAGCCACATCCTATTCAAAAGGACTCTAAGGTCATCACCCTATATCAGCCTCCCACTACATTCACTAAGTGGGGAGAACTTGACAAGGAATCTATTGATGAGGATATCTCTACCTGGATATATTAGGACAAAGAAGATTCTAAACTTGTTCAATTTCCAGTTGAAAAATACAATAAAGGATTCTCTATTATGAAATAGAAAGGTTATGATGGTAATAATGGCTTGGGATAAAAAAGTAGGGGATCATAGAACCTATCCAACCTAAATGTCTGCCTAAAAATATAGGGCTTGGGTATACACCATTGAGATTGGACACTCCCAATACTAAGTTGCTTTTAGGTGAAGATGTTAACATTTATGATGATGTAGAGACTCCTAAGGACAGTGCTAATTTAGATCCAAACACTTGTGATAACCAACATACTAATGACCAAACTTGGATGGAAACCTTTTGGGATCTTGAAGAGTCTTTAGTTATTAACATATCCACTTTATCCTAATCCTTTCATGTTCATGATAATACTATGTCTAATCATGATATCTATGAAAATCCAATTTTTGATCATGACTTTATTGGTCAACCTACCAATGATCATCCTTGGATTGAAGATTCTTTAGTCCTTACCTTATCTACCATGTCTCTCACCTTTGCAGATACTGATGATAACATGCCTTTAGTCCACCCACAACTTATATATTAGGACCAATAAGGTGTGAGGACTAAAGAATCAATCTCAATTTCCCATAAAACTTCCATTTTTTTTATCAAGTATTCCATCATCTAGCATATCGTTTAGAACCCTATCATTCAAAATACCCCATTTTTCTTCCCTATCTATCATCACCCTAACAAATTCACATTCATCACCCTACCCATTTATGAAAAAGATCATGTTGATGAGACTACATTATATCGGCGCAAGTCATTCTAAGGTCCCTTCGAAGGAACGATGGTGCAAGAAACTATGAACATTATCAAGGAGAGAATATCATATCAAGGGAACTTGTCTTAGTGTCCCTTCAATCATTTGAATGAAATCTTATCAAAGACACCTTGGCACATTAGAGGGTAATGTTTTGGTGTCTCTTTGATAACCTGAGACATGGACCACCAAGGAACATAAATATTTTAATTACTTAGGTATGACTTTTAGATAAAATACACCTCAACATTCAGGAAATAGAAAAACATCTCTCAGATATGACTCATTAATGTATCAAAGTGATAATGAAAAGTCGAAGGAACAATGCTTGACTTACATGCTTGGAGAATTGAAGGGACTATGGAATGTCAAGGTGAGTGATTTATGAGTCCCTACGATATCACGTAAGTGGCATAAATCATTGAAGAGAAAGAAGGTATATACATTGATGGGATGAGGAAATTGGTATCTTCGATGAAATGATAGAATTTATTATAAGGGAACAAAAGAACATCAAGAAGGGTTCAAAAGGACTCCAGAATGTTAGAGTAAAGCCATTTATAGTCCCTTTAAAAAATTTAAAATAAGGAAAAAGGAATATCAAGGGAAAGGATGTGTATCAATAAGAGCCAAATAGTAGTCCCCTAGATAGCCCTAAAAGCAAACAAGCAAATGACCAAACTAAGGAATCCATCGAAGTGAAGAATACATATCGACAGGACAAGCACACTGGTCCCTTCGATGAAATGATAACACTTATGTCTCAGTGTTAATAATACAAAAGTAAAGTAGTAAAATATTGAAGCGATAAAATAAGTTCAAAGAGACCATTTGTAAGGAAGGTTCGAGAGGAAACTATGATACTGGAATGGAGACATATTGAGTCTCTCTGAAATATCAAATCAAAGAAAGAATATACCATTAAGAGGACATCAAGGGAAGAGGGAAATATCAGTGAGAGAAAAATAATGTCCTCTTGATATAGTGAAGATATTGCCAAGATAGTGGCATGATGAAGAGACAATTTGGCGGTGGTGATGAGAAAAATCGATAGCTTATATTAAAAAACAATTACTTATACTCTCAATGACACAAAATTTCCATTAAACAAAATTAATGCACCAGAGCTGAAGACATCAAAAATTGGATCCTGAAATCACTTTAAAATCATTAAGCAACCAAAGAGAAAGGAAACATAGTATAGTAGTGGACAATGAAAATAGGATCAAGAAAAGAATTTGTTGTCCAAGTAAGTACCAAAAGCTTGAGCTGAAAATTCTCTATGTCCATAAACTAGTTAAATTATCAGAGTATAAGAGTAGGTTTTTTTTCTGTAAAATTCATATTATGGAAAGTATGTCTAAAAAACCTTAAAAAAAAAAGACAAAAATTGCAAGAAAGACATCTAAATCAAGACTTGATTGATCAGTGTCCTGGCTCTAGACAGAGGTCCAGGTGAAACACACAATTAAACCCTCAAGTTGAGAAAATGGAGGATAAAAAAAGCAAGTGGGTGATACATGGATACCAAAAAGGGGATAGGATTTGTTTATATACCACTATAGGAAGATGCATAGACACCAACCAGTCTCCAACCCATGGAGAATCAATCTAGGGAAATTGGTGGTACACAATGTGCTCATTAATATTGAATTGATTAAGGTGTTGACCAACATATATGATCCTTAAACCCACATGATTAATTTGGAAAACAGATCTTCTTTCATCCCAGTTACCAAAAACTATATATCCATGGCGTTCTAATTAGATACCAGTATTGACATGAAATTTAGGATTAGGGACCTCCTAAATGAATACCATAACCTGAGAAATAGTTACAAAAAATGGAGATTGTCATTATACAGGCCCCGTGATGAAGGAAATTAGCTCAAGGTATTTTCAAGGGAGGAACACCCTCCATATTCTATGAACTTGGTTGAAGAGTACTTCCAATACATATACTACTAAATTTTTCCAAGTGCTTGGCTTGGCTGCCCCTATATTTATGGACATAACACCAATGGTCTTAACAGTTGATGTGCAAAGTAAGGATGCCTGACCCCTTGATTATATTGAACACCTAGCCAAGGGTGAACCCAAAAAAGTGGTTTACAATTGAAGCGAGGAAGGAAAAGTTGAAAAAAATGACCCCATGCCAAAAATTATCATTTTTTCCAGGGTTTGAAAGAACTAATAGGTCCGAATGAACCAAAAGAGGATTCGAATGAACTAGAGTTCGAGTGAACCCATTCAATGAAATTCCCACCATTCTTGCCTAAAAAACAAATCAAACCCTTTTTGAAAGGGGGTTCGAATGAACCTTGGTTCGAACAAACCCCTAGGGGTTCGCTCAAACCCCCATTGGTTCGCCCGAACACCCTTTTCCCACCTTCCCACTCTCTGGCACATCAAAACATCAAAATTTTTCCCTTCGAAGCTTGGGTTGAGGATGAAAATGGAGGAGACTTCACAGACCCAACTGGATGATGATAGTCCTCAGAACGAGCTATCCAACAAATATAATTTTAGTATGTTTTGGTTTTATTATGTATTTGTTTTTTTAGTTTTATTTAAAAACATAGGTTTTTCACCTAAAATCAAGCTCTCTGTTTTGCACATGTGGAAAAATAGCAGATTATCAAATTTATTTTTTGAAAAATATGAGTGCACCAAATATTGAAGTCCTTGATCCAACAAAAAAAATTGAAATTCAATACATACAAAAAAAGTTGCACGTTATACGATTCGCCTATGTCTGAATTGTAATTGGTTTGACTTTGAAACTTGATTAAAGAAAAAATATTCAATAAAACACTATCTAACCAATTGGAAGCACTAGATATTAGAGTTACAAATCTAAATTTGAAAGAATTAGAATTTTATCCTTCATGGAAAAAAAATTATGCGTTATACGGTGAGTGTCACTCCTTAAAAATTTGTTTACTAAAAAAACTAGTTTTTGAAGGAGATGGAAAAACAAGTGTAATCTGATTCCAATTTTTTTGAAAAAAATCTTGTCACAAATCAGTAGTTTTCATCATCTTCAAATTCCTCACGATTTAGCTGCTATAGGTGCCTGAAAGTGAAGATTTAGTTAGAAAAAATTATTTCAGTGTCCAGTTTGGCCAAAAATCGTAAACCAGTATTGTGGGATCACCCCCAATGATATCCATAATGCACTTGTTTCTATAAAAAATAAAAGTGGAGGTATCAGATTCATGCACTATTCGTTATTCATGCATCTCATCTTATATGAGGGAAAAAGTCTAGGAATGTGGAGTGAACACTTAAGAATAAGAGACATAGATCTGATAATGGAGATGTTAGACTAGTCCAGATGTGGACAACAATTTGGGACAGTAGGTGTACAAGATCACATTATTTTTACTTTGAAGAATATTTTGTGAAGCCTTTATATAAATTCCTGGGTCATCCATTTGATTATAAGCTGTCACCTGAAATACAAGGTTCCTAAGACCCAAGG
This sequence comes from Sequoia sempervirens, assembly GCA_007258455.2. Lineage (NCBI taxonomy): Eukaryota > Viridiplantae > Streptophyta > Pinopsida > Cupressales > Cupressaceae > Sequoia > Sequoia sempervirens. The sequence continues at coordinate 109,101,042 of VDFB02000008.1, read as the reverse complement.
ATAAGGATGAAAGAGGGAAGGTCAATCACAATTGGGGTGATTGGTATGCCTATGGTGGCTATAAAAATATTAGAGTATATGGATATGAAAGAGCACCATTTCTTCTACCAAAAACTTGTCCAAACAAGATTACATATTTAGAGATTGTGAGGCAATTAGCTTACTCAGATTTCATGCACCTTAAAAGTCATAACAAACAATCACTGATTCCCGAGACATTGTGCTTTGGAGATTCTATTGTGGTTTCTGAAAAGGGCTATGAAGTAACTGACAAAAAGCTAGAACATTACAATTTTCCTAAAGGGAATGCAAGGGAGAAGTTTGACCTTGAACATTTTATAAATGATGTCAAAACAAGCAAAAAACTAAAAGGTTATCATCACATACTTTTTGAAGAGGACAATTTGATAAGAAATGTTGATGAACACCACGCTGCTAGGAAGAGAAGCCTATATAGTAGAGTGATGACAACAAAGGCTTGGAAAACATACAATAATCCTCTATATGGAGGTTCCTTTTTGGAAATTGAAGATCTTATAAAGAGATTGGATGCACTTATTTCACATGAAGTAGAGTTAACTAGATATGTGCCTCCTTGGGTGTTCACATAGAAAAGAATTGAGAATATTGGGGAAGTGCAGGCTAAAAGTGAAACCCCACTATGTCAAATCTCTCCTCATCTAGTTCACTAGATATTAGTTTCTATATTGACACATCCATTGCAAAACAAGAAGAACTGGGGAGTGGTGATGAAGGTGTGTAGGTGGTTAAACCTTTGATTGGAAATTATGAGCCTACAATCGAAAGAAACATTTTTGTGATGGAATCCTCAAATGAACTTTCAAATGATGTAAGACACCATGCTAGCCAAAAATTTGTCTTTGATGATTCTTTTGTTAAAACCCTTGAGTTTAATAAATTTATCTATGAGTATAAAGGTAAACTGGTTAGGGAAAAGATTAAAGATATCACACTTGAAAAGGAAGCAAAAGCTATAAAATAACTATAGGAAGAAGTTGACAAAGAAATGGAAGATATTACCCAAAAAAAGGGAAGGGATTGCTAGAAGAGGAAGGGATCATGCTACTCTCTGGGTGGGACATGAGCTCAACTATTGTGTTTGACAGCTTGTAGAGGTAGCAAAATCAAACTTTACAATGAAGCATAGAAGGTGTAGATAGAGTATATACCGGATCAGGTTTCAATCTAGATAATGAAACTTTATTGATGTGAGCCTTATACCCACCAAACAAGAAAGCTATAGTTATTGATGATCCTGATTCTAGGCATTTGGCCACCTCCTTGTGCAACAAGTAGAAGATAGTGATCCTTTGGAAATTACAGATTTGAATGTTAATGTTGCTAGGTTCACTAAAGCCCAAATTGAAAGGTTAGTGAAGAATAATAAAATATATGACTGAAAATGAGAACTTGAGATAGAAAATAGCCAGTTATAGAGATAAATTTCCATCTTCCTCAAGTACATATTGCTCATTGACAAACAATGATAACAAGGTATTAGAAGCCATGGATGAAACTATCTATTGGAGGCACAGGGCTGAGAGATTCCTGAAGAAAGGTGATAAATTAGAAATGGAAGTAAAATCTATCAAGTTCAATATTGTCTCTAAATTGATAAAGAATAGGTTTGAAAAAAATCATGAGAAAGCTGACGAGGTATGGGAAGTTCATAGTAAAACACATGTTGCTTACTAGGAGCACAAAAGGATACATCTTAGAATGATGGAAAAGAAGGAAGAATTAATAGCCAAGGAAAGTTTTGATGATCAGGTGTTTAAAAATTATGATGAATTGATTGATATACATGAGAGATTTCGTATTGTAATAACACAAGAGCTTGGTGATTTTGACCAACCCTTGGATATGGCTTTGCCTAATTTATTTGACGATGAAGAAGAGCTAAAAGAGCATAGAATATGGAAGAATGAATTGGCTCAGCTATTACTAGTGGCTCTTGACAAAGTAAATGATGAATCAATGGTGCTGGAAAATACACATTCACAATTGGAACAAATCTTCACTCTAGAGTTTGTTATGAAAGACATAATCACCAATGTTGATACATATGCCAACATAGAGTACATTGAGCATCTTTCCAAAGTCAACATGTTCATTTCTCAAGCAACATAAGGATCAAAAGTTTCATTGAAGTCACTCAAAAACATGTACACTATCATGAAGAAGGGACCTTGAATAGATCTTAAGTGATCACAGGTGCCTTACAGAGATTAACGAACTGTGATGTATCACGTACATGCTATGGAATTCATTGTTTCTCTTTGTTAATTCCATTTGTTAGGGTTTTAGTTTAAGATTGAAAAAATGTAAATGAAGAGACACCACCCTAAGTGTAACAGCTTGAAGCTTGTTGCTTCATGTATATAAAGGGAAACTAAGGCTGGGTTTTAGATAATAAGTATTATATATCATCTAGCCATACTCATAGAATAGAATACATAAAATAATTTTGATATGAATTGTATTATCTTTTGAAGAAATATAATGGAGGAGAAAATTTAATCTGGTGGCCGAATTTTTGGTGTTCAAACTGTTTGTTGATATTTGACTCATACATGTTATCTTGTTGTCTCTAGAGTGATCTGTTCTAGTTATTCAGATTGGATATATCAAGCATATAATTAATTTTTCAAGACACATATGCTGCCTCTATGTGATTTTCTTGATTGGTTTCTGCAAGAAGAGAATTAAAATCCCTTTTAAGAGATTCTTTTTAATTGGTTTATGCCCTGAATTAAAATCCTTTCAAATAATCATAGTAAATTGGATAGATATCACTGGGATTTGTAAGAAGAGCCTGATAATTGACAACCTTGCATATTTATACAAGGTATAAACTTCTAAAAGTGCCAAATAGTTAGAGTTAAGTGAAGAAGGAGGAACTGCATATCGTACACATCTTGAATTCATTTACCCAATAGGAATAGGCACTAATCACACTCATTTCAAAATAATATTTCATAAAAACATTATTCACATATTCAAATTTCAAACATTCGGAGCAGGAATAGTTGTTATTTTTGTATATATTTCACGTTTATATGCTAGTGTGGATAGATTGTCAAAGTTAAATAATTCACATAACCTTTAAATCTACTTCATTATCAAGGTACACTCACCTAGGTCTAGCAAATCTTGAAGTACAGAGAGCCCTAACCATATTGGTTATTTGCATTCATTGGCCAAAACATTGTTAAACCCGACCATAGAGCCTGACATACTTTTAGGGTTTGCAATTTGCAATTTTGGGAACCAACAGATTTGTGACTCTGCTAGGGAGTAGCCTAATAAACTTTGAATCCAAACCATTTCATAGAGTCAAAAGTTTTGCATTCATGTAAAATTTACACCATCATTATACTAAGTAGGGGATTCTATTGGGGATGAACCAATAATAATATCATTTCAAACCTCAACACTAAATTAAATACCATTGTCTCACTTTTGGAAAAGTGGGTGGTGACTACCAAATCTTTGAAATCATTGCATGAGTGAAAGTTTGAAATATACATTAGAAAGGGTAAATCATAGGAATCAAAGTATCATAGTCTCCCGTAACATGGAAGGTAGAAGGTCCTTACATAAGGGAATTCCAAAGAAAGATGGTAAGAAATGGAATGATAAGCAATTTCCCCCATTTTCAAAAGCCATTGCTAGTAAGGGTGGTGTAGCATAAGATCCACCAGAAGTCACACATAACAATACCCATAGTGATCAAGAAAATACATCAGAGCAACCTTTCACAGTATACAAGAGGTTTAGTATTTTACATGAACCAAAATTTCACAATAATGAAGGATTTCCATCAAGGGACTACCATACCCACCTTGAACAAAACAACTTAAAAAATACTATTCACCATTTCAAAACTGATGCCCAAAAAATGAGTGAGTTCCTTGTCCATGCATAAGAAGAAAGGATACGAAACTAGAGAGAGTATGATTATAGAATGACAATACTACATGGTGAAGAGGCCCAATATGGATCCATGGATTAGATGGAATCCATAGAGACTCATGTTAGTCCACCAAAAGATAAACAAACTACTCAGGAGTACAAAAAAACCTACAAAACTACAAGAAGAGCTTAGGTTAGCAAGACTAGTGGAAGAGGAGGAGCGAACAAAACAAGAGTTACAACAGATAAAATCTTGACATGCAACAAGTAACTCAAAATATATACAACCCCACAAGAAAGGAGGGCCTACCAACACAAGTAATTCATAGGGATCACACCAGAATGTAAGTGGTCCCAAGGTTTCAAAAGCACCTCACAATACAGTAGGAAATCCAAGCAACACAAATTATGTGCAACAAAATATTCCACCACAAATCCCAAAACCAAAAAATGTTCCTACAACTTCCCAACACATGGCTAATACCCAACCACCTCCTGGTCAGAAGTATGTCCCACCTCATCAACATCACATACCTCAAAAATTTGTGCAAGGTAATGTATACCCTCACTAGAATATACAAAAAAACATACCTCACCATCAATACCAACAAGGCCCACAATATCAACAATACCAATCCCATAAAAACCCTTTCTTGAAAGGACCCTTGAATATAAACAGATACACACAACTATATTTATCTAGATATCAGATATGTCCAGATCCAATTAGTAATGATTTGAGAAATGTAATCCCAATTTTTTTGGGGAATCATGCCATTTTGATAGAAGAACATATAAGAAGTTTTGAGATGGTTATGGATAGCTATGATGTACAATATGAAGATGTCCTCATGAAGTTGTTTATGTTATCCCTGATTGAAGATGCTAGGAACTGGTATAAGAATTTTTTTGATGCTTTGATCATTTCTTTGACAGATTTCAAAGATCAAAATTTAAGGAATAGTATGGAAATCATTATGACTCAAACTTTGTTGTACATGAATTAACAACCATCCAAAAGAACCATAATGAATCAGTAGCTGATTTCAACATGAGGTTCTCAAAACTATACCATAAAATATCACCTGAATTAAAGCCTCTAGATGCTATGGCCATGGCCCTTTACCTGAAGGCCTTTGATCCTAAAACTGGGCATGAACTTAGAAATAGCCCCCCCTTACCCTTGTAGAAGCCCAAAAGGCTGCTGTGAACATTGAAAATAATAGAAGAGCCGCAGGGAAGATTAAAAAGAGAGATAATGTCAGAATTCCATAGAATCCTAATAACCATCAAACCAGGTAGGCCAATCATTATAGAAATGAAAGGCCTAGATTACATGATATGCCATACAATACTATTTGGAAAGATAGGAGACCTGTAGACAATAATCAAAAACAAAATTATAGTAAGGACACCCCTGATCCTTTAAAGAAGAATGGGACACACATGGTAGAAAATAATCCATGGTGCTTAGCATGCAATCTACCACATTCACCCGAATATTGTGTAGTGGCACAATCCTTACAATAAAATGAAATATCTTATGATTAGGAGAGGGATGATCATAATATAAACATGTTAGCGATGAGACCCCATAGAATTGATGAAGAATACTCATCCTCTAAAGAGGATGGGTTTGAATAGGATGCGAGTAATCAGAAATACAATGTCAACATGGGTCAATAGGAAATATTTTCTGATTAGGAAGATGATAATGAAGAAATTGTTTATACATCTAATTCAACACTACAATTCCAGTTGAAAGGAAGAAAATTATTGTTGCAGCTTATGGTTTAGGACATAGAACAACAATCTTCCCCACTCTCATTCAAGGAAAACCCTAGAGATCTCAATCTAAGGTATGCAAAGGAGAAAGAGATCTTGCAATATGGTTGTCCTAGGGTCTGATTAGAAAATAAAGAGGGGTTCACCACCAAGATAGGGCTTAGAAAGATTAATGAAATGCAAGACTTAATGACTAAACCTAATGATATGCAAAGTTTCACTAAGTGGCCTAGAAATGTATACAAAAAAAAAAAGGAAGTTGAGAAATCAGAAGTGTGTACTTGGAAACCTGTAGGAGCTTGAATGAAGACTTGAAATGCTGAAAATTTTGAAATTAATGTTGACAAGGACTCATACACTAGTCTAGGTGATTTAGTCCCATATTAGGGTTATCACTAGTTTATCATTTAGCCTCTACCCATCTGAGGGTAATCTCTCTTTATATCTATCATCATATCCGTTGTGGAGGTAGAAATAAAAAATAAGGTTTGACTAAGGAAAGCCCCTATACGACATAACCCTTCCCTCTCTTCCATGTGTGCAAGTTTTCAGATTTGAGGCAAATTAGAGGAAGATTGAGGACTAATTTCTCATTCATCCATTCAAGCGCAAAAAGTTGTCAAGTCTAGGAAAGTGGATTTAAACAACAAAAAATGAAGTTTTGATAGTGAACCTGAGAGAGGAAGACTCACAAATCAAGAGCTACAAAATTATGAAATCAGATCTTAAAAAGCAGTAAGCTAGTCTAGGGAACCCCATGCTCCTGTCCAACTATTTCAACACCAAATTTATATGCCAGGTTCTTTTGTGTCTACCTTCTGCATTTATGGAGTCTGTTTTGTCTTCCTATTTTGTGTTTCTCGAAAATAATCTCAATTCTCTACATTTTCATAGTTAATCTAGGAACAACATTGCTTCATATAATTCAGTTAATTAGCAATCAATTAATTATCATCACACACAAAAAAAAATGATTAAAACCCTAATCCACCATTGTAGCTCTTCCATTGAGGCTTGTAGCCAAGATGATATTGAGATCAATTTTAATCCATAACATCCCTAATTGGAAGAAGAGTGATTTAAGACCTAGATCCATTTTTCCAATGAAATATATAATAAAGAGGCTCTACAAGTTTTCAACTTGCAAAAACTTGTAGAGAATTGGGTCAATTCTGTTAGTGTGAATGGGGTTATTTCCTAACTAGTTCTTAGTGAGGACCTATTCACATCATTAATAAGTTTACTTAAGAGTTCATTTCCTAGGTGGAATTCTAGAAACTAGTATTAATGGGGCCATGTCTCATTAATTAGCTTTTAGTTATCTAGGAATTTAATAATTCTCTCATGCATTTAATAATTTGCATTAAGGGTTTAATGTTTGTGTCCTAGGTTTTTGTGACTTAGTTGTCTCATGTGATAGGATTAAGACACTTGTCATGATATTTTCTAATCCTTTATGTTACCTTGTCTATATAAGCAAGGCTCTTGTACATTGTTTATCATCTCAATTCATTATTTTTCACTTCTGGTGAAATAGCCTCTTTGTGCGTTTCTTATCTCTTTTGTGAAGGTGTTGTTTTGGTCTGTAGAGGTTCCTAGAAGCCTCCTTTAACAAATTCCCCTCATACTATTGCTCATGTGTTGAATTTTCTTACCAATTGGGATGTTTCCCCTTTATGTGGGTGTCATCATGGCCATAGCCACAACTCTAGACATGGTCCTTACGATTTGTAGAGTCCCCCCATCACTAACACACTAGCTAGTCTCTCCCACCACATGACCATTCTTCTATATTCCAATATGTGTGGAAATTTTGGTTGGCTTGATATTGGGAAGCATCTTTTCTTGGACCTTGTTGTGTTCTCTTATTTTTGTACATCTTGCTCAGGAAGAAGAAGAATAAAAAGGTTATACCATTATGGATTGGGAGGCCATTTTACATTGCCAATATCTCTTGAATGGTTGGATCCCACTCTTCAATAAGGATCTCCCTCATCCTACTCATATAACCTTAGAGACTTAGCAATGCAAATTATTTTTTGTGTTTTTGTTTCTTAGTTTTATCCTAGAATCTTGAGGTGTGATTGATATATTTTCTTCTAATTTTTGAGGTATGCTTCACCCAAGGTTAAATTTCAAAAATAAAGAGAAACAAAGAGAACATCAAAGATAGTATGCTCAAAATTATATGAGACAATTATGTGAACAAGTGATGGACACACAAAGAGAGGAAGTAAGAAATCATTTAAATGAAAATGATAGAGAAATATGTGTTAAATGTAGGGTAGATATGAACATTGAAGAGATTGAATAAAAATGAGACAACATGCAAATGATATGATAAAACATCATATAAAAACATCTCAAGAGGAGAAAAATAGATTAAGAAGAAGATTACAAAGAGATATGTATTTGGATCAATTCATTAAGACAAAAAGACAACAACTACAAGAATGTAATTGAAAATTAGTTTAATGAGATTTTCAATCTCATGCCAATTATAAATGGATAAATTCTATTAAAATAGATCATGTGCACTATAAATGCTAGAGAACATAGTTTGGGATGCAATGAATGTTGATACTTAAAATAATGTAGAAAAAAATGATTCATAAGAGGAGTTAACATCCCAACCAACAAGATGAAGGATAATTCAAATAATAAAAATGAAAGAAATCAAGGCACACTTAATTACAATACAAATGTTGAGATTGATTTGGAAATAAAAAATGATATTTTGACATGGAATAGATAAACTTGCTTTACCAAGCATGTGATATATTTGTTAAGAAAGTCACCCTACAATGAATTTTTTGTACGCACTTGAAGGCCTTATTTGCAATGGATGTCAACAAGAGAAGAATGAATATCATTTTTCAATATTAATAACATAGATTCTTGTCTGCAACCACCAAAACTTTCTAATACTTGATGACATAATATTAAATATATCATATACAACATTAAGTGTGGAGAAAATATAAGCACTTGATATTATCACATGACACTGTTATTAACATCAAAATGTCATGCCATTATTGTTGCAAGTATGTTGTTGGTGTTGTCATTAATGTCAACAGTATGGAGATTATTGGAGATTGCTAGTGTTGGAGTTGATTGGTGGTACTATCATTAGTGTTGTCAGTACTAATGCTAGTATGGATGTGTTGTGGTTTGTTAAGGTGTTGTGGTGATGTCATCACTATTGTCATTGATGTCTTGTATGGTTGTGATGCAGTTGCAGTAAGTTCACTTGGGTTCCAAGTGCTTTTGAGAAAATTTGAATAAAAGAGTGTAATGTGACAAAGGTGTGTTTAGTGTTGTGCTCCACATTTCTTCATGGTTGAAGATATGCTTGTGTATATTGGATATGATAATTAGAGGTTTTCATAGGTTCTATATCTAGAGTTTCAGGTTTTGGAACATCCTGGAGTGAAAGTTGTGTTTGATAGTTTGTCTATCTCTATAGAAGGTTGTCTAGGAGAAATGAGATTGCTCTGCATTTATTCATAGTAAGGTTTCTTGTCTTGAAGATTTCAGAAAATGCTTATGTTATGTGTAACCTCCTTCCCTTGAGGTTTTAGGTGATAAGGTGTTCCACAAGGTTGGTTAGTAAGTTGTATGTTTATGTCAGTATGTCTGGTTACATAGAATGATGGTGTTCTTAGTTTCAAGTGGTTTTGGGAGAGTTGCAAAATATTTTGATGATGCTAGAATATTATGATATGTTTTGTGGATGTTGTGAAGTATTGTTATGTGGTCCGTGTGACCTGGAGAAGCGTGTATGTGGTTGCTTGTAGTGTTAGTTCAGGTTTGGCCTACTTGGCATGCTAGCACTATTTGTGGATGTACCTCATGGATTGTGAAAGTATTGTGTAGCATGGTGATGTGGATTTGCGTCCTAGTTAACCCTTGGTGTGTTCATCCTTCACTTCTTTCCATCGTGGAGTTGTTTGGTGCTGACCTATTTTGGTGTTGCATGTTTTAGGTGCATACATTTCATTTTAAGGCCAACCTAATTGAGATTGTTTAGGACATGTATGGTATATATGTAAGATAAATTGTTGGAGATGAGTGTGGATCTATATAAGGTACGAAAAAGATGCGAATTTGATTAAGTGTGTTGATCTGAGTGTGAACTTAATTCCTATGACTCCGATGCAGTGAGTAGAAGGGTCTATATTTTTAGTTTGCTTGAAGTTGCTGGAGGCAATGAGCTAAAGGTTGTGGATGGTATAAATTTTTAGTGATGGATTTATCCCATTGCCTTGAAATAGTGAATATCTTTGTAACAATCTTCTTCCATCAAGATCTTTCTTCTTTTCAGTGAGCCACTCGATAGTGAGCCCTTGGCAGGGAGCCTAATTGTATTCAATCTTGTAATTGATATATATGTGAGCTAATCCTCACCATGGTTTTTCTATTCTTGGTTTTTTCATGTAAACTTGGTGTTCTTATGGGTTTGTATGTGTTTTCATTGCTATTTCATATGTTTACCATCTGCTAGTGCATAATAAGGGTTTAATGGTTGATAAGGGTTTGAAAAGATATTGAGGGTTTTAATGTTTTAAGTAAACAACTGATTCACCTCCCATCTCAATTATCTTGTGAATCTAACAATTGGTATCAGAGCTATGGTTCCTTTGAAAAATATTAACAACTTGAGGTAGATCTAGATGGCGCATAGGAAGGGTGTCAAAGATCTTATGTTTGATGGAGAAAATTATACTTACTAGAAAGCCAAGATGAATTCCTTTCTGGTATCTTTTGGATTTGGTGTCTAGTAGTCAGTTGAAAATGGATATACTATGCTTGCTACTGGTTTGAAAAGTGATGATGAAATCAAGGAATATTAGAGAACTGGTAGGAAAGGAATGCTATTCTAAGTGGTCTCTCTGATTTTGAACTTGGAAAGGTGATAAGTTTGAAATTTGCAAAAGATGTTTGGACAAAGTTGGAGAGAATTTATGAAGGAGATGATAAAGTCAAGCAAGCAAAGATGCAGAACTACAAAGCCAAATTTGAAACCATAAGAATGTTTGAAGATGAAGATATTACTCCCTACATGCTTAGCGTTGATGAATTTTTCAATATCATCAATGGCCTTGGTGGTAAGTTGGAAGAAAGTGAAGTGGTGGAAAAGGTATTAAGAACTCTTCCTAAAACTTATAGTTTAAATTTTTTGTTGTTGAGGAAGCTTAGAACTTGGATAATTATTTTAGAGATAAGATGTTTGGTGCTTTAATTTCTTATGAATTGAGAGAGTTTGGTCAAGGTGCTATAAAGAAAGAAACTGCCTTTAAAGTCTACAAAGTAGAGAAGGATGATGAATCAAATCCAAATGATCTTGATGAGGTGGAAGAAAATTTTGTAAGGAGATTGAAAAAGGGAATTGGAAATGTTTCAATTGTGGAAATATGTCATTATGCTTCTAAATGTACAATCAAAGTTGCAAATGAAAAACCTAAGGATCATAAAGGAAAATTTGTCAAGAAAAGTTACTTTGTTGAAAAATACAATGGTGTATCTGATGATGAAGAATCTAACTTCTATCCTAATGAGGATAGTGATGAATGCTTGCTCATGGTTCTAAAATTTGGAACTAATTCTACTAATCCTAAAAGATGTGTGAAGGAAAGTGCTTTGGTAATAGGTCATAACATTGAAGGAACTATGGTGATTGATTTTCATGTAAGATAAGAAAAAAATTACTTTATAATTGATGGTGGATGCTCAAATCATATGAAAAGTGATAAGAGTAAGTTTGTTAAAATTTAAAAGTATGATGGTTGTCTTATTAAGTTGGTGATGATACATTTTCTAAGATTTGTGGAAAAGGTTCAATTAGTTTTGATGACAAGCATAAAAAAAATGATGTTCTTTATGTGAAGGGTCTCTAGCATAATCTTTTAAGTGTAGGAAAAATGTGTAGTAGAGGATACAATCATGTGTTTCAAGATGGTGGTTGTGAAATTAGAAGAGGAATCTTCGATACTCTAGTTGCTGCTAGAACAAGGACTAAAGGTAATGTTTATCAACTCAAAGGTAATGGTGAAAAGTGCTTTATGTCTCAAATTAATGAAAGTTGGCTATGACATAGAAGAATGGGTCACATCAATTTTGATAGCCTAGTGAAGATTAGTTCTACTGATGTTGTGATAAAATTTCCAAGGATGACAGAATATCAATGCAATATGCAAAGAATGACAAGTGGGAAAGAAAACAAAGAATAGGTTCAAGACTATGGAATATTCTATTGCAAGTCCTTTAGAGTTGGTGCATACAGACCTATGTGGACCTACCAGAATAAGAAGATCATATGGTGACAGGTATTTCATGCTATTGATTGATGACTATTCTAGAATGAATTGGGTAAATTTCTTAAAGAAAAATTAAAAAACCCTAGATAAGTTCAAATCATTTAAGTCTATGGTTGAGAATGAAATGGATGTAAAAATAAATTAATGTTTAAGGTCTGACAGAGGTGGTGAGTTCACCTCCAATGAGTTTAACAATTTTTTGTGAAGATCATGGAATAAAGAGGCATTTTCTAGCTCCTAGGATTCCTCAACAAAATGGTGTTATGGAGAGGAAGAATAAAATAATTCAAGAAGTAGCTAGGACAATGATGACGGAAGAAAATATACTAGATGTATATTGGAGAGAAGCAATTGATATTACAATCTACATTCTTAACAAAGGTTAAGCAAGAGTGAACAATTCAAAGAATCCCTATGCGTTATGGTATGGTAAACCTCCTACTATGAAATATTTCAATTTTTTTGGAAGTAAATGCTATATCTAAAGAGATGAAGAAAACTTAGGAAAGTTTGATGCAATATATGATGAAGTAATCTTCCTTGGATATTATACAAGAAGAAAAGCTTACCGGTGCTATAATAAAAGGTTGAAGAAGATTGTTTAAAGTGAAAGTGTTAAGGTGGATGAGGAACCAATGAAGAATTTAGTACTAATAGAAGGATATGAATTTGATGAATCCCCTTGCAGTGAAGAATAAAAGGATGAAGAAAAGGAAAAAGAGATGACAGATGAAGAGGAAGAAGCTTAAAAAAAAATCCCTAAGACTCCTAATTATGTGCAACTCCATGAGTTCATCAGGGAGTACATATTGGAACTCCTTGAGAATAGGATAGTAATCTAAATATGGTTCATTGCTATCAGGGTTACTAATATCAACAACATAGATTGCACATCCCTTTCGATGAGCCTTCTTGAGCTGCATAGCAAAAATATTTCTAAGATCTAAGGGTCCTTACATTCCACAAATCTCAATTGGGTTTCCATAATCATCTAGACAATTGACTACCTTATCCTTATAGTTCACTATAGCCTTATGCTCAGTAACCAATTTATTCCCAAAATTACATCATATGAGCCTAAAGGTGCCACATACAAGTTGAACTTGGTTTGGAAGGTTGGAAGCTCTAACTCATTGCAAAAGAGATAGGTATTTATCCTTCGCTCTACTTGATTACCATAAAATACAAAAAATCCTTGTGATTTGCTCCATTTTTTGCTTCCACCCACAGTTTTAATGTATTTTTTGCCAATTTTTTGAAAACGTCGATGCTATTTATTGGGATGGCGTTATTTTTGGAATGTATTTGCGTTGATCAGGAAAAGTCGACGCTAATTTTGGTGCTCCTTTGCGCCGACATTAGCACCCCCTTTAGTGCCAATATTGGCTTTGAGTGTGGCACCACCATTAGTGCTACATTTGGCTTCGAGTTTACCTTCAAGTTTAGTGCCAATTTTTAGCTCCAAATTTAGCTTCGAGTTTAGCTTCGGGTTTAGCGCTGGTTTGGACACCCCTATGTTGAAGAGACTTATTTATGTCTCATCGATGATGTAAAAAAGTGAAATTTCAAAAAGATATGGGCATATCGAGGAGAGAATCACTTACGTCACATCGACAAGGTATATCTACAAGTGCTCGGTGAAACAAAACTATTGGATATAACGAAGTAATGTCGATGAGACATTGAGATATCGGGAACACAAATAAGATTGTCTCATTGAAACTCCTCAAGTAATGATCAAAATCATACACCGCTATACCGTCGTCAAGGTGAACAACATATGCAGTAGAGCGGTATACACCACAACCTCGCAGCAAGAAGCCTTGAGCAAGGCGGTAGTGTGGTAAACAACATAAGGGAAGGGAAAAACACTGCCATACTGCAGCGATAATCACGAGTCTCCCCGACATGGTGGAGTTACATCGATATATAAAGAAATACTGCTAAAGGAAAATATCAATGAGACAGTGGCATATCGACAAGAGATATTAACTTGTCTCATTGACATCGGCAACCAATATCAGAGGAACATAAGATCTAATGTCAATGAGACATTGAGATATCGGTAAGACAAATAAGATTGTCTCATTGATACTCTTCAAGTAATGATCAAAAGCATACACTGCTATACCACCAGGAAGGTGAGAAACATATGCGGTAGATCGGTATACACCACAATCATTTGAATATAGCCTGCCAAAATACTCTAAAACTCTAATAAACATACTCTAAAAATTTCGTCGAAATCTTATTTTCAAGCATAGCCCGCCAAAATGGAGTTTTCATTTTAATAAGCATACAATAAAACCTTTGTTGAAACCTTATTTACAGGCGTAGCCCACCAAAGTGGAGAAGTGTTTCAGTAAAGAATGATAGAGAACGGTAAGGAGATGTGCATGATAGGAGGCATAAGATTCATTGCTATTTATCTCATTCCCGCTTTGATCAACAAGGGTTACAATGTTCGTGCTACTGTTTGTAATCCAGGTATTTAATTGACGTATGTTTGCATAATCTCAAATTCCTTCAGATGCTTTTGAAGTATCAATGTATCCTATATAGGGTTTAGGATGACTTCTTTTAATTTTAAAAAATAAATTAGATGCTTTTGAAGTATCAATATGTCCTATATAGGGTTTAGAATAATTTCTTTTAATTTTAAAAATAAAAAAATTATGTATTTTCCTATGTTTAGATAATGTGGAGATCTCTTAAATCTTCCCTAGCACACTGTCCTCTTTCGCACTGTGTTCATTACTCTAGCTGCTAGGGTTTTGCATTTGACATCTTTAATATCTTCATGATAGTGGCTTTTAAATAGATCTCAGTCTTTTCTTTAATCTTTATCATGGTAACCCTTGAGTTCCATAATCTACCTTCAATCTCTTCTAAGAACGTTGTCTTAAGCTAGACTGCATAGTATGCATATAAAGCAACTCCTTCATACCTGCCATTGTTCCAAACCGCCACTCATCGCCTTCCTTAAAATGCTGCCTCGATAAGCACAGTAGCATGTTTTAAAACCATGGTTGCTAGTGATTGACCATTAAGGTCACTAATTTCATCAAGATACAATGAGTTTTTTGTCTTCAAACTTAAGGCATTATGCAAGATAACATTATGAATTGTTTGTTGTGTACAATATGATTTTCTTTCACATTTACTACTTTGCTAGCTACCTTTAAGACTGGATATTGCACCATCAACTACAATCTCAAAAAACTCACTCACTATCACTTGAAGATTCCTTTCATGAGCATCCTTGTATAAAATAAAACTATGCCCTATAGACTGCCTACTTACTTACTAATATAGGGGAATCATTGTTTCATGGTATTTTGAGTTTTATTTAGAAGGGATTAATATGTGGCATTTTTATGTGTTGGAAGAATAGATTTTGATGCAATGTTCGGGTATGGACGGTTCAGGAAAAATTGGATTGCTATCGGTGTCATAACCAGGTTGGAGAGTACCTTGAGCCAGTGTGAAACACTTCCAGGTGTTTTCGATTGGAAGTAGAACCTAACTGTAGGAATTTCTGAATATCCGACAGAGGAAATTCCTACATTCTAAAGGTAAAATCATAAATCTGCTTATCTAGTTTCTGATCCAACCTGACTTCTTTAATATCCGATAGAGAAAGTTTGTACATTCTAAGATAAAATCATAAATCTTCTTGTCTTTGTACAATCTCTCATTTGAATTGTTTCTTTAACATTTTTAGGGCCACATCCACATACATATTCTTCTTTTGCTAGTTGAATGCTTAGCTCTGCATTTACTCCAATCTCCATCTAAAATAATCAACAACATGCATTAATTTATGATTGTACCTTGATGGTGTGAAACACTTCCGTGTGTTTTTGCTCCGAAGCAGAACTTGTGTGTAGGAATTTCCAAATATCCGACAGAGGAAGTTCCTACATTCTAAAGATATATTCTATGAAACATTCCTTATTTTCTATGAAACAATGTATATATTCTTGTACTTGTAAATATTCTTTTACTCTTATGTCTATTAAAGAAAATAGAGTTTAAAAAAAATGCTTCACCCTTTTTTGTGAGTATGTAAATTATTGTTTAAGGAAAAATATTACAGTGTTTACATTTTTAGTTTACTAGTTTCAAATCTTCATTTTATATAAAATTGTATGTGCTTTTTATCTCTAATGACATAAAACAATAATGTCATCAGAATCAGGGTTTTCAATTTCAGCACCATCATTGTCCACACTTTTCATATCCTATTCACTTTTAAGTACAATCATCAAAATTTTATTTTTATTTCTTGTCCCAGTTAATCTTGATTCCTTTAAGCACAACACAGTGGGTTGCATGTTAAATTTAAAACATTTTCTTTGCATTTTTTGTATATATTATTTTCTCAGTGCATCATTATGTAACAAAAATTTCACTTTTGAGATATACAGTAAAAATAAATGAAAGCACATGTTTGCTTTGTCAAGGGAAATGTATGGTGAATACCCTATGTCTTTCAGATAAGTGTGCAAGCGAAATAAGACATAACTGATTGAATATATTTTCTATTGTACAATTTTTTTTTATGCGGAGGCTGCAACAACTTATCATGGATTAGTTTTGGCTAAGAAACAAGGTGTTTCTAAACTATGGCTAGAGGGGGACTCTCTTAATGTGATTAATTGTCTCATGATGAAATGTCCTCCTTCATGGTCAATTTCCGATTTTATTAATGACTCGATATCTATTATTAACTCTTTTGAGGAGAGCAAAATGACACATATTTTTCGTGAAGCGAACATGATGGATGATGGGGTTGCTAACGTGGGAGTGGTTGAGAGATCTGAGTAGGATTCTTTTGAATCACTACCTCTTAATCTGCAGTGTATTTATAATGATGACTAGTTGGCTTGTTTCTAGGAGAGATGTTCTCGGGGAAAGGTTTTTCATTATGATTTTAAGTTGGGTTTTGCATGTCAACCCTTTGCTCTTTCAGTTTCATTATTTTTTCCTTGGTTTCCATAGAAGGATGGACTGGCAGTTTTGGTAGGGTTACTTGGAATGATAAGCCCACACATATTTGTGGGTGTTTGTTGTATTGTTTTGAGTAGCGCCTGGTTCATTTTATTTTTTCATTTCTTCCAAGTGTTCTTGGGTTTTCATTTGTTGCTTGTCACTATGGGTGGTGACCGTTGCAAAATTGAGCTGAGTTCCTGTGAAGATTTAAAGAAAAATGCTATTGTGTGGGAGCACTTGGAATTGGGGGGAGTTACTCCATTTATGTAGAGAATTCAAGGCCTAGATGTAATGGATTTCTTTGTTAAAGGATGGAATGGGAGGTCTCTGCATTACCAGGGCATTGGATTTCTAATTGAAGAGGATTTTATTGCGGAGGTAACTAGTCTTTCAGTTGCTGGGAGAAAGTTTTTTAGAGACAGGGGAGCGACTAAGAAGGCTTTTACAAATTTCTTTAAACATGACAAGAGGAAGAAGGTTAAGGAAATTGGAAGTGGAGGTTATGCTAGCAAGTCCCTAAAGCCACTTTGGAGGGACCTCATTTTGGCCATTATGCACTACTTCACCCTTGAAGGTAGATTATCTGTGGTTTACACTCACCATTTTATGCTCTTAAATCATTTTAGGCATAATGTTTTGGTCTCGTTTCCTTTTTACCTGTTACATTCTATGGAGAAGAGTATTAAAGACCACAAAAAGAACCCTAAGAAGGTGGTTCTTCATCAAGGGATTATGTGTTTTATTGTTTCTCATATCAAGCTAAAGTTGATCTCGGTCTCCCCTAAAACTCTTGGTAAGAAGGAAGTTAAAAATGATGGGTATGAAATAGGGGACTCCGTCGGTGAATGGGTCGGTAGTTCGGAGGAGGAAGAGTCATAACTTGAGGATATGTCTATTGATGAAGGAGGCTTTGAGGAAAGGGATGAGGAATTGGAAGAATGGGGTAAGGGCTATGAAACTATGGCTAATTCTGTTAGAAAATCTTCAAATGGGAAAACCAAAGGCATGAAGAAAGTTAAAGCTTCCGCCAAAAGGAAAATTGAGGTGGTTTCCCCTGGTTCAAATGTGAATCCCACGTTGTCTTCTGGAAAAGAGGGTTTGAAGGGTTGTCATCCTATGGGTGATGAGGGTTTGAAGGTTTCCATCCTGTGGGTGATGTGGATCCTTCAAATTTGATTGTGTTTAGAATGCTTCATTGGGGAATCTTGTTCCTAGTAAGGATGGTTTGCTAGAGAGCTCCCAAGTGCAAGGGCTCAAGGTGTTGGTTAATTTGGGTGGTCAGTTGAGTGGCCCTGCTGATATGGGAAACTCTATGATGGAGGTGAAGCCTAATGAGACTGGCTCTGTGGATATGCAAGGGATTGATGCGGTTAATTGTTCTCAGGATTTTTCTGCTGTGGAGAAGGAAGTGAAGAAGGAATGTCTGGAGGTGTTAGCTGATTTGGAGAATCTTCCAGAAAAGGAGAGGATAAAGGTGGATGTTGTGGATGTTGAGGATTCCCTAGCTAAAGAAGAGGATGAACAAAATGGGGATTGTTCTGATTCCCTTGTTGAATTGGAGTAGAAGGGTTAGCCTCCAGTTAATTGGGATGAAATTGACATGAATATGTTTTGTAGAATGGACGAAGATTGGACGAGAAACCCACTTTCCCTGGTTAAGTGGTTATTTTCTGAGGTTAAGGAGCTCAATCTTTAGATGAAAAATTGGCAGGATGTTTGTGTAGTTATGCTAAGAGGTAACCAAAAGGAGTGGGAAATAAAAGGAAAAGTGAAATCAATGCATATTAAGCTTAATTTAAGCTACTAGCCGATGCTAATCATTTGGGGGTTTCTCATGAGGAAAGAATTTCCTCTTTGGAAGTTATTGTTAATAAAATGTTAGAGGATAGAGTGGAAAATCTGGAGGATAAAATGGGAAAGATGTCGGAGGACTTGAAAATGGTGGTCAATATCAGCAATAACTCTTTGAAGAACATTGCTATGGGTCTTTCTGTTCTGATTGAGAAAGTACTGAATTGGACTGGAAAATTGCTTGACTTAGGTAATATGGAGGAAAGCATTGAAGAGATTAGTGGCTCTTACTTGGTGGAGAAAGTGAAAGCTTCTACTCCTATGCTGGAGAAGGACATGCAGGTGGGTCCGTGCCTTAGGATGAGGAGCAAGATGAAAAATAGGGTTGTTGTTGTTGTTGAGGAGTTGAAGGATATTATCAGTATCCATGAGGAGGTCATCAAGGGGAACATAGAATTGTCTAATGTTTTAGATAATTTGCTGTAGTTGGTGCTTCCTCTTTTGGTTCAACAAGTATGTTGATGTTTTTTGCTTTTGGGTTTGCTGACGGGTTGCTAATATTCCATCTTATGTCAACTTTTTGGTTTTTTGGGCTGTGGGGCTTAGTGGTTTAATTTCTCTTGCAGCTTGGCATCGTTGTAAATGGTTCCAGGGCCCCTTCAAAACCTGTTTCTCCTTATAAAAAACTAATTCAATCTGATTTTCTATTGTATAATTGTTTTTTATGTGCTTTTACTTTTTGCATGTGGATTACCCTCATAAAGAGACTACTTATCTTTTCTTAAATGATGCCTTTACATTTCCTGTCTATGAAAGGAATTTACTACTTGACAATAGGTTCATGAACTTCATACAAATTAAGATTGGTGTAAAAGGCCATCCCCACAAATGTTGTTTGGTCTAGAATTATAATGGAAAATAAAAAATATTGCTAGGAGAATAAAATAGGTTTTCAATTGTCCAAGTACAACATAATTTCATTGAAGCATTTCAAAGTTTAGGCATTTGAGATTCATGGAAAAATTAAACACATTTATGAAAATTAATAACATTCAATTTTTATAGTCCATGATAGTTATGTAAAAATTTGCACAGTTTATCCATGATTAATAACATTCAATTTTCATAGTCCATGATAGTTACAAAGATAAAAGTATACAGGGAAGAGGTGGGGATAGGAGTTGCATTTTTTAGAATTGAGGTTCAGAAATATGTTTGTATAGGATATATCTCGTATTCACGTATATATATTTTTTTAAAAGTGAATAAAATTATTGTATATATAATTATTATCGAAAATGTAGTATTTTAAATCTATTCAAATTCTATTTTTTAATGCGACTTCCTAGTTTGAGTGGAGTCTATTGATATTTTAGATCTTAAAATCCATGCATCATCGTGCAAAAAATTAAATTATTAGAACTAAATATTTAATTTAATCTATTAGAGCTAAAATATTTCTCATCTAAAATTTTGAATATGGTATTATCCATGATCGCAACATGAACGCACTTCCGAAAGAAGTGTTTGAATAGAAATACACTTCTTGGTAAAATTTTAGTTTCTATCATGAAAGGGGTAAGTTACTAAGTGCTGCAATACCTTAACAACCATAAGTAGGGTGTAAGTTTGAATGTCATTCTATCCAATATTCTCATTATTGCAGCTGTATCTATTTAAATATAATTTTAGGATAAACTATGATTACAATTTGAATTGTTAAAGTGTTAAATTATTTTTTTCAAAAGTGATCTTTAGCCTTTTTAAAGATTCCTATAGATGACATTTTTCACATGGGAAGAATTTAAATTTATCCTAAAAATTGTAAATAAAAGAAGAGCCAAATAGAAGTGCAGAAAATAGAGTATAAAATAGATAAGAAAAACAATAACGATGTGACACCAGTATTTATCGTGGTTCACAAAAAAATATCAAAATAAATTTTGTGCTTAATCAATGTTGTCTCATCTATTTCCACCTAGTATTTTTATGTCGTCCACGTCCTCTCTCTATGGCCTCTTTTGTGAATAAAAATGCTTCCATAGAAGCTTTCACCGCACTTCCGCCAAGAAGGGAGAAGCAACTTGTGGGACCACAACAAGAACCGCTCTACCGCATCGAGCTGATGAAGGAGCCATGGGATGGTGGTGGTCACCGCACTACCGCATGCCAATGGTAGAATACTTGCCGGACCGCAATAAAACATACAATGATAGGTGCTCAATTAGGCGCACTTGGCACCGCCTTAGGCTCCCCAAACTGATTACATTAACGAACAAAATTCAGCGCTCAAGCTTGCGTTAAGGAAGAAATCAGATGACAAAAAAATGCAAAAAAGGGAAAAATGCCACGCGAAGGAATAAATCAAAATCAAAAATTTAAAAATTTCCTGTGTGAAGGAAGAAATCAAACAACATAAAAGGGAAAAACGCCACGCGAAGGAAGAGAGCAGGGCACTACCAACAACTGAAGAGATCATGAAGCCAGGATGTACGAAGGAAGTCTAGTGAGGAGAGTACGCAGGTATTTGAATTTGTTTATAAGATTATATCAAATTTATTAAATGATATTAAATTTTTTTTTTTCTTCGATTGATGATAATATTTTTATTTTATTTAATATAAATCAAAATATACAAAGCTCCAAATAAAAAGTTCTTCCAGCACCATCACATCATGTCTGTTAAAACATAATAAAAACCTACAGATCAAAAAGCCCTACCACAACCACCTGAAAACTATCCAACTAACTACTAACCAAACACCAGCTATTTACAGTATCAAAACCAAAAACAGGGCTTAACCCCTTAAGTTTATACATCAACATCTAGCTTAAACACAGTAAACAAGTTTACGCTGAAGTTCCAAAAGCGCTTCCCAGATGCAATGGGCACATTTCCACGAGTGGCTTCACCTTCTTTCTTGGACGCAAACCCTTCTTCTCACACAACTCCTCTCTAGCGATGGCTTTGAGTCCCGCTATTATCTCCTTAGTCTCCATTAATTTGATGCATAGTTTCAAAGCTTGCCACCCCTATTTCGTACCCTCTCTCCACATGGATTTGGTTCTTCCTTCTGGCCACCTAATGAAAGGGTAATTTATCTCTACTACTTCTGGGTCCACACCTTCCATGCCTTCGTTCACAAAGCCTTTTCCTGGTACAACCCTTTCCAGGATACTCTCCATGTTCACTAAGAAATCCCTATGCACCAATGCTTTCATCACTTTCCTTACAACCTCCACTGACTCTCCTAAGTCCAATCCCCACACCATGATCAAAGAGTATATATCCATATTAGTCCAATATCTATGCTTCAAATTTTCAAAGCCATTACCCAGAATGATTTGCACAGATTGCGCCACCTTCACATCCTTGTACAGGAACACGCCACATAGTCTCTTCATTATCACTTTGCCATCAAAAGGATTCAATTTCCTCCTCGCTTTCAGAGTTAAGTTGGCCTCCATTTCTTCTCTGGTATGTTAGCCACCAGACTACTTCACACTGCCATCCTAGCACTCTCCTTACTCCCACAAACCAAGAAGCATCGAAGGAAATGCAAGAAAAAAATTCATTACATAGCGAATTGCTGACAAACTTCATTTAATGCCGAAAAAGAGAGTTAATTCTTCAATAATTTCGAAAAACATTCCTTCAATAATTTGTAAGTATATTTAATATGTTAAATGATATATATTTTTTATTTCCTTGGAAAAAGTAAATGATTGCATTTCTGGCTTCGACTTCTAATTCATCCCATGTTTTACCTTCCTCCTCTTCAGAATCTTCTTCTTCTTCTTTGTCCTCCTCTAACTCCATAAGAGATTCATCTTCTGAACCTTCCTAATCTGATTCTAATTCCTCTTCTACATCAGAGGGTTCGTATCCTTGATCTGACTCTTCTGAATTATCAGAATCAGAATCACTAGCTTCCATATTAAAAAATTCCCAACCACCATCTTCAATAAATTTATTTGGATCATTAGTAATACTCTTCAAAATTGGCCGCTAGTTCAAGTTCATTCTGCTTTCATAATACTTTATATCCATGAAAACCAAGCTCTCTAAATGGTATATCAAACTCTAGTTCAAAATATTTTAGCTGAGGCTGCTCCTATAGCTCTCTTACTCGCTTGACAAATCCTTGAAACTCTGACTTCTTAAAATTCAAAAGATAAATGGAATGTCCTCAACACCCAATAGAGCTATCCAAAAAAGCTAACTAAAAGCTAACCCAGTTTTTTAGTTTAATAATTTAATTATAAAGTTTAAACTTTGAATGTTAATTTTTTTGTGTTATTGGCTTATTGTAGGCTGCAACATTGTTTAATATTTATATCTATAAATTGTCTCTATCACATTAATAGTGTGTCAAAATGGAAAGGAACTTGTTGGAAGTAGTATGCTCTAAATTTCCAATACTTAGTGAATCTAGATCCATAGTTAGTAATGTCCAAACAAAACTTGTCCCAACAGCCATAGGGAAATGGGAAAAGTTAATGGGTAATAATCAATGGGCTACGCAGGAGGCTGTCATATTGTCAGCTGATTACCTAAGCCTTCCCCCATTGATTATACTTAAGTGATCGATGTATACCTGTGTATGTGTATTTCCTTCAGCTAAAATTTGTGTTTATACTTAAGTGATCGATGTATACTTGTGTATGTGATCAAATTTTCTTCTATTTATTGATATTATTGTGTATTTAAGGTTTTTTTAATAAAGGGTGCATGAAACAAGTTTTAAATCCTTAAAAATCTTTAAATTTCTAGGGTTTTTTCATTTTTCCGAGTCTATGCTGAGTTCGGGCGCCGAGTCCTCGAGTCCCCGAGTCGAGTCACCCTAGCCAAGTTCGAGGTGAGTTTGAGTCTCATTACTATGGTTGTGATACAAACAAAAGGTGCTTACACATTGGATAAATATATCCTCATCAAAATGACCAGAAATAAATTTCAAATTTGTAAGTAAACTTTGACAGTCAAGAAAAACAATCATAAAAATTGGAAGTAAAATTTGGCAGACATTTAGGTGAACTTAAATTTTAATTCATCTAACTTTATGTCTCTTGGCAGACATCAGGATCTCCCCTCCTAAAGTTTGGACCACATCCATTACCTCCACATAAAACTAGACATCCTTGGTCTTCTTGGTTCCAATGCCATGATATGGTTATGCAAATGAAAATGAAGCAAAGTAATCATCTCCTTCTCCGCTGGCTGGAAGAATGAATGCTTAATGTTTTGATACATGATATCAACTCTCTCTTCTGCTCTCATGGTTGAATACCAAAATCCTTTATGGTGGGCCTCCAGAGTTACAGTCATATTTCATCCTCTTCCACCAAATGTTGGCTTGATCCACATGTCTGCCGGCCTAATTGGCTTTGTTTTTGAAAGCTGAAGTTTCTCCTGAGTCACCAGTGTAGCTCTCTCTACCTTTTCAGACTCTTTCATTGCTACATATTGTCTCTGGGATTTAATCATTTGTACCACATGGTTGATGTGCTTTGAATCCTTGCATCTAAAGGAAATTTCCTTAACATAAATACTGCTAGGGAATTTCAATGATGACATTGTAGTTAGCATTAAAGCAGGTACCTACAACATTGAAAATTATCCTTATATAAGAATTCCCTCCATCTTGTTGTCTTGTACCACTCTTGATGGTGGCTACATGAAATCTGATTCTGAATCCTCTTCTACATCAGAGGGTTCATATCCTTGATCTGACTCTTCTGAATTATCAGAATTAGAATCACTAGCTTCCATATTCAAAAATCCCAACCACCATCTTCAATAAATTTATCTGGATCATCAGTAATACTCTTCAAATTGGCTTCTATACCAAGTTCATTCTGCTTTCATAATAATTTATACCCATGGAGTTCAACCATTCCTTGATGCCATCAAATGAAGATTGAGGAATGGCATCAATGCAGAGTCCCTCTCTTGCTATTCTTCCTCAATTTCATCAAGATCATACATTGACCTTCTTTCCCCTCCTAAATTTTGGATCACATCCATTACCTCCACATAAAACTGAAGATCCTTGGTCTTCTTGGTTCCCACGCCGTGATATGGTTATGCAAATGAAAATGAAGAAAAGTAATCATCTCCTTCTCCACTGGCTAGAAGAATGCATGCTTAATGTTTTGATACATACTATCAACTCTCTCTTTTGCTCTCATGGTTGAATACCAAAATCCTTTATGGTGGGCCTCTAGAGTTACAGTCATCTTTCATCCTCTTCCACCAAATGCTGGCCTAATCCACACGCCTGCCAGCCTAATTGGCTTTGTTTTTGAAAGCTGAAGTTTGTCCTGACTCACTAGTATTAGCTGTAACTTTTTTGAAATTTCCTTAACATAAATACTACTAGGGAATTTCCATGTTGCCATTGTAGTTGGCATTAAAGCCAGTACCTGCAACATTGAAAATTATCCTTATATAAGAATTCCCTCCATCTTGTTGGCTTGTAACACTCTTGATGGTGGCTACATGAAATATGATTATGATTTCTCTTCTACATCAGAGGGTTCATATCCTTGATCTGACTCTTTTGAATTATTAGAATCATAATTAGTAGCTTCCATATTCAAAAATTACCAACCACCATCTTTAATAAATTTATTTGGATCATCAGTAATACTCTTCAAAATTGGCCGCCAGTTCAAGTTCATTATGCTTTCATAATACTTTATATCCATGGAGTTCAACCATTCCTTGATGCCATCAAGTGAAGATTGAGGAATGGCATCAATGCGGAGTCCCTCTCTTGTTGTTCTTCCTCAATTTCATTAGGATCATACATTGACCTTCTTTCCCCTCCTAAATTTTGGACCACATCCATTACCTCCACATAAAACTGAAGATCCTTGGTCTTCTTGGTTCCCACGCCATGATATAATTATGCAAATGAAAATGAAGCAAAGTAATCATCTCCTTCTCCGCTGGCTGGAAGAATGCATGCTTAATGTTTTGATTCATGATATCAACTCTCTCTTCTACTCTCATGGTTGAATACTGAAATCCATTATGGTGGGCCTCCAAAGTTCCAATCATCTTTCTTCCTCTTCCACAAAATGTTGGCTTGATCCACAAGTCTGCCAACCTAATTGGCTTTGTTTTAGAAAGCTGAAGTTTGTCCCGACTCACCAGTATTAGTTGTAACTTTTTTGAAATTTTATTATGGTATGTGCACTTTGATACGATGTAATATGATTATGGTTTCATCTCATATGTTGTAATATTAGATATATAATAGAAAAATAAATTATTGCATGAAATAAATAATAACTTTTCATTTTAAATGTTTTTTTTGCAGAACACGGGTCTTCCAGAAAATCAAGATGATCCTCAACATGATATATATCCACAAAATATTGGTTCTGCTGGTATAGATCACATGGCGGAGGATGATGATGACGCAGATACGGAACACACCGAGGCCAATGACAATGATGATGACGACGACAACGATGATGATGATTAGGATGGTTATGATGATGATTATGATGGTGATGATGATGATGAGATAGTTGGTGATAGTAACCAGTGACATTCATGATCATATAGAATACATCATGGATCATTGCTGATATATTGTTATGATGACTCTTTTCATGATTACTATCATATGTATCATTTTCACGGCCTATTGTACGATATTGTTGATTTGTATCATATTGACATGTATCATTTTCACTATATCATTTAGACATGTATCATCTTGACTTGTATCAATTTGAGTTACATGATTTATAAATTTTATTTATATCATTTGTACATGTATTATTTTCACTTATGTCGACCATTGGATTGCATGTATCATTTTGACATGTTTTTGATGTATTGGCATATTTGACTTTCACTTATTTTAGTTATATATGATGATGATCTTATCAGTATTGACTTGTCAATTTATATATATTAAAAGTGGTAGATGATTTTTGGATGGATATTTATTAAGTATGATGATTTTAATTTACTGCTGAGGATGGATGTTGTCAAATTCAATTAAATTATAGATATTTGACTCACTTGTTTTAATTATAGATGATGATCATGTTACAATAATTATATTATTATTTAAACATATGAGTTAAATAATTAAATTACTTACTCTATAATCATATGAGTTATTTAAGAGGCACAATACATTTAACTAATTAAATTGAAATAAAACATATTAAATTAATAAATGGAAGCAAAACAAGAAGCATTTTTAGAAGCAGAAAAGGAAGCAACAATGGAAGCCAAACTAGAAGCAATCTTGGAAGAAAATTTGGAAGCAAAACTGGAAGCAAAATTGGAAGTAAAACCGGAAGTAAAACTAGAAGCAAGACTAGAAGAAAGACTGGAAGCAAGACTGGAAGCAAGATTCGAAGCAAAACTGGAAGCAAAATTGGAAGCAAATCTGGAAGCAAAACCAGAAGCAAAACTGGAAGCAAAACTGGAAGCAAACCTGGAAGAAAAACCGGATGTAAACTTGGAAGCAAAATCGAAAGCAAAAATGGAAGCAAAATTGGAAGCAAAACCAAAGGCAAAACTGGAAGCAAAACTGGAAGCAAAACTAGAAGCAAAACTGGAAGCAAAACCGGAAGTAAACGTGGAAGCAAAACCAGAAGAAAAACTGGAAGCAAAAGTGGAAGGAAAACCAGAAACTAGAGGCAAAAGTGGAAGGAAAATCAGAAGCAAAACTAGAAGCAAAATTGGAAGCAAACTTGGAGGCAAAACTGGAAGCAAAATTGGAAGCAAAACTAGAAGCAAAAACATAAGCCAACTTGGGCACCAATTTCGGTGCCATTTCGTCGCTACTTCAGGGCGCTATTTTAGGTGCTAACGGAGGTGCCATGATTTCCCGACACTACCTCTGGCACTAATTCCAGATGCTAATTTCGACAGAAATTTCAGCGCAAAATCTGGCGCTGAACTGGCCATGCCTGTTTATGCTGAATTTAACGCTAACCAAATTGTTCAATTCATGGCTCAAAATACACTAAAATTTGGCACAAAAGTCGGCGCTAGTTGTCTATTGTGCTATTGTGATAATGGATTGTCCATGAGTTTTCCATGTATCCAAGTCTAATAGGTATCTTAGAAATTACTCTAGGATCTCTGAAACATTCAATAGCTCTGGTATCAACTAAAATAGAGACAGTTTGACCATAGAGCTTACCCATCAGTTGAATTGGTGAAGCCTGATACTCTGTGTGTTTGTTATCCACTACAGTGTGGATCTGGTGATGCTGAGTCTACTTGTAGTTTCCTTCCTTCCACAACTTCGACCGTTAAGGACAAGTCGAGGCATAATGATAACCTCCACAAGTATAGCATCCATCGTGAGGCCCTTTGCAACCTACTAGCTTGTCCTCTCTGAAGCCCTTCTAATTTTGGTCATCTTTAACCTTATTTTTGTATGCCTTCTTATTCTTTCCACCGTTACCATCTTCACCCTTCTCCTGTGACTCACTTCCCCTCTTGAGATTGTGGATCTGATGGTTCTTGTGCCCTTTATGAAATTCCTTTTTCCCATACTGTGACCTAGGATTTGAATCATAACGGAGGTTGGATAACTACTGCAATTTCTGCTCCTGTTTGGTGGGTTTTTGGAAGACTTCGTTCATGGTAAGAGGATCATGCATATCCACTTCAGCTCCAATGTGGGGTCTCAATCCCAATATGAATTTCTAGATACGGAAATGTTCATCTCCCCGATACTAAGGCACATACTCCAATAGGTTGGTGACAGTTTCCCAATACTGGGTCATAGTCATGTTCCCCTAGGTTAAATTTTGGAATTCTGTCACCTTCTTGTTGAAGAAAAGCTGCGGTAACCATCTCTTCCTAAAATATTGAAGGAACATTTCCCAAGTAATCTCAATAGGCTGAATATTCCTTTCTAATTTCTTATTATCCCACCAAGTCGCTGCTTCACTTGAGAGCTGATATGTAGCCCATGTCGCTTTAGTCTGGTCAAAAAGGTTACAGAGATCAAAGTATTTTTCCATCTCAATAATTCATGCCTCTGCTCTTTCTCTAATAGCCTTACCATCAAACTTAGGTTGTGCCACTCTTTCGATATCTTTTCCAAGATCTTCCTTAATTCAACCTCGAGGGCCTACTCTTGGACCACCATCTCCTTGATTGACTTCTACATTCCTATGGTCCTAGTCCTCACATGCCACTCGAGCCTCATGTTCTATGTGATCCATGCGATCTTCTTGCCTATTTAGGAGCTATAGAATTTGTTCCAGCCTCTTATTGGGTCCATTAATTGGCCCACTACCACCTATCTCTTGCTTGGTGGTCACCATGTTGATTCACACTTAACCTACATCACATTTCACGTCTATCACATCTTAACACTGGGTTTTACAAATAAACGTTCATATTCTAAATTTCATTACATACACATGCATATATAACTCATTCATCAAGGGCATACACATTCATGCATTGAAAACATATTTTGGAGTTCTTCATTTGAACACACCAAAAATATCATCTTGTTTTATTTATATTAAGGGTGGGTCAATAGACCCTTATTTACATACATACATACATACATACATATATATTGTATTGCCAAAAAATGTATACCCTTGGAGAAAGAGAAAATTTTATGGTAAAACTAAGTCCTGCTTTAGGCACCTTCCATCAATCACCCCTTAAAATTGCATTTATAGGCTCCTAATACTCATAATTTTGGACTTTTAGGCCTAATTCACCCATGAAATCACTTAAATCCCAAAAAATATCATTAAAACCACTCAAATTTTGTGAATGTAAGGAAAATCAGATGCGGAAAAAATTCTCCTAACATCAATACCTTAGAGAAGAATGTAGATATAATTTTAATTTTTCAATTACAGTTCAACTAAGACGCACTAAGAAGTAAATAACAGAAACAAAGTATTTGACAATCACACAGGAACACAAGATATACGTGGGAAAACCCTTACGGGAGAAAAACCACCACACCAAGAGAAATCACTTTGTATTACAATAATGGATATTACATAAAAATGTTAGACTTATCTTTCTAGTGTCTGTTTACACCAGCATTCACCATGAACAATCTTGTACAAGAACCTTTTAAGTAACAGTCATTATAGAATAGAATACATCTACTGATCATACAACAATCTGTCGAATCAACCTTCAAACCAACAAACCGATCACAAACTGCAATCACCAAGTATATCCATGTCGATCTCTATCTGTTGAACTTCCTCACAAAACTGTCACAATGAACTACCTTCTAACTGTTCAAATTCAGCTTCTCCTATTGGTCCACGAGACGCCACATAGGATGGTCAAACTGTCAACAGAATTCACACTGTATTGGCATCTCGGTGAGACACTAACAGTGTCTCGCCGATGCCAGATAACCTTCATATCAATGTCACCAAGATATATCGTTATCGCCAAGATGTTCTATCGAGCTTTCAGTGTTACGCCGAAACACCAAGCAGTCGCCTAGACTTATCGCTTTCGCCAGGAGATCATAGCAAGTCACCAAAGGTTATATAGAAGTCACATATTATACCAAGATCCAAAGAATAGTCGGCAATACTTAACATCTTCGCTAAGAGTTCTTATCGAACACATATTTGTTACACCGATGACCATCGTTCGCCAAGACCTATGCCGAAGAACCCTCATCATCGGCGAGACTTACATAATTTGCTGAGACTTCTTCTCAAACCATTTGGGTTACCCCGATAGCCATCGGCTATCGACAAGACATCCATCAGTCGCTAAGAGATCTCCTCGAGATCCTTTGTGTTACACTGAACACCAAACGGTCGGCAAGACTTAACACTCTCGCTAAGACCTTTCCCTGATCGCTTTGAGTTACTCCGATGAACGTTTGGATGTGTCCCTGTCGGCGTGACCTTCACTATTTGCTAAGACCTCACACCAGAATCTTTATGTTACAGTGAAGACATCATATGTATTCTTGTCGGTGAGACATTTTCACTTCACCAAGACATCATAACGAAAAAAACATGTTACTTTGATGAACCCAAGTGTTACACTATCGGTGAGACATTGGCTATTCGGTGAGACTTCTCACCAAACCGACATAGGTTATCCCAAAGCCCGTGGTCGTCACGAGTCTCCCCGATTTACGATTGAATGGCCTGTCGGCCAAAGAACTCCACGCGATAAGAGGTTATAGCGAATACACTATGTCACAACGAAGGCTCCAAAGAATAAGCATTCGGCAAGACTTTTGCAAGGTCACAACGACCTGTTCAAAACAAAATGTATCAAAGCTGCTAGTCAGCCAGACATGATAGATGTCATACTGACTTTGCTCCAATGGAGATTGTAGCCTATATTGATTGAGGCATAATTCCAATAGTGAAACCCACCAAAAATATTCCTGGTGGGCCTAAGTCGCCCAAGGTGGCGACTTAGTCCCTTGTGGGGCATTTTCCAATTTTGAGCAAGAATTTCATTGAGTCAATTTTTTTTTTATGGATGTTGGCCTCTTAGGTCTAAATAATGGGAAAATTAGTTGTTGATGGTTATAAATACACATTTTAAGTCATTTTTCACATCTCCTAGTCATTTTTACAAAGCAAAAATCAAAAGTCAAGAGCAAAAGTGTCTTAGATAAGAAGATTCACTAGCATTTTGTAGCAAGGTTGAAGCTTTAAGGCATCAAACTAGGGTTTTTATAGGTCTTCAAGCTTACTTGTTATTCAAGATCTCACATTGCAAAAATATTGATCATGGATTCCTATGGTGAATCATGGAGAAATCTAGGTTGAAGAGATGCAACTAGCCATCAAATCACACCTAATGACTTGTTTTTGAAGTGATTCCATCTTCCATGTTCTTCTTATCTTTAGACTTAAGGTTTGCATCACATTCTACATTCATTTATATTCATTTGAAGGGTTGTAGGGTTTCTTGCATTGAAGTCTTGCATCTCTCAAGTGCCATTCGTTCACCTCATTCTAGCACATTAGAATAAGGTTTTATCTCATTTTCAGCCTTTCCTAGTCTTGGACATAATTAAGGCTAGGGTTTATGCATATTTTATTTTCTACGAAGTTTAAATACCAACTAGGGGTTTGACGAAAGCAAATCCCCCATTAGAAACCAATTTATCTTCTATTTTGCAGGGTTTTTTGAAGATTGAATCTAGATTTTTGTCAAAGAGCAGAGTGCAGGTTATGGGCTTTCATTTCCACTTTCGGATTTGCAAAAACTCCAAAGTGGACTAAGTTGCCCATAGTGGTGACTTAGTCCCATTGCACTACTTTTTCAATTTTTTTTACATTTTTAGACGCCCTTTTGGGAGAAACAGATTTTTGGGCAGATTCCCTGTTCTGGGACTAAGTTGCCCAGTCTAGCACAAGTGTCCCTGTTGCCTAAAAAGTTAAAATTTCCAGGATTTCAGTGGCTCCTACAATCTCCAATATGTTCTTCTTCAGTTTCTAGGTGCATAGTTCTTGTTTTACATCTTCATTTGATCGTTTATTGCATTCATTTAATCTTTTTTCATATCACACTGTGTTTTCAAACAAGTTACTTTTCTTAGGTTTGGCATCATTACATCACTTCATTTTCAGATAAGAGCATTAGGAAATCTTAAGTAGGCATAATATATCTCATTAACATTAGTCTTGAGTGTAAACCTTTGCATTTTGGTCCCCATCCAATCCCCTTTCTCCTTTTAGGTGAAAAATCCTAGGAGGAGCAAAGCATTGTGAGGGGTCAAACCAAAATCACCGTTTACATATATATATATGTATGTATGTATGTATTTATGTATGTATGCATGCATGCATGTATGTATGAAGAGGTTTATGTGTTTCATATACCCACATTTAATTAAATAAAAGAAATTTTAGTTCATTTCAAGTACCAATTTATTTAAACAAAAGGAGATTTTTACTTAATTCCATATAATGAAATTCTTATCCCTTTTAATCATACTTTAGAATACATATTATTGTTTTCTTCCAAAATTCTCAAATCACAAAAATTAAGGTAAAAAATTTAACTCATGAAATCATGGGTTTTTACTTTTTCTACAAGCCATTCATTTTTTCAATCATTGGAACGATTCGAATCACGTAATTAAGTTCTTCTATATGCAAAATTTTTAAATGAAAATCATCATGCCATTTGTGGTGTGTGCACCCAGATTCTAGCTAGCTTACCGTTCAATCCGACTAAACGATCCTACTTCAATTGTGTTC
Source organism: Sequoia sempervirens (assembly GCA_007258455.2). Taxonomy (NCBI): domain Eukaryota; kingdom Viridiplantae; phylum Streptophyta; class Pinopsida; order Cupressales; family Cupressaceae; genus Sequoia; species Sequoia sempervirens. Next base: position 109,067,989 of record VDFB02000008.1, on the reverse strand, counting down.
TCATCCTTCAACCTGTCACCCTACAACTGCACACACTTGCACTTTCCAAAATTCATCAGTAACATTCAAATCATAATAATATATAAGATAATTCAAAAAGATCACATAGTCAACGACGGTCAACTTCTTTCAATCTATTCAAAAATATCAAAATTTCCAATCAACATATTGAATTTTCTCAATAATTCAATTTATCATATTATAATAAAAAATACAATAAATTTGGGTTACAATAGCTAGTGTTGTCATTGATGTCAAAAGTTGGCCATGGATGTCAACAGTATGGAGATTATTGGAGATTGTTAGTGTTGGAGTTGATTGGTGGTACTATCATTAGTGTTGTTAGTACTGATGTTAGTATGGATGTGTTGTGGTTTGATAAGAAGGTGTTGTGGTGATGTCATCAATGTTTCAATTGATTTCTTGTATGGTTGTGGTGCAATTGTAGTAAGTTCACTTGGGTTCCAAGTGCTTTTGAGAAAATTTGAATAAAAGAGTGTGTAGTGTAATAAATGTGAATTTAGTTTTGTGCTTTGCATTTCTTCATGGTTGAAGATATTCTTGTGCAGTTTGGATATGATAATTAGAGGTTTTTAGAGATTCTATATCCAAAATTCTACGTTTTGGATCATCCTAGAGTGAAAGTTGTGTTTGACAATTTTTTTGTTTATGTAGAAGGTTATCTAGGAGAAATGAGATTGCTCTACAATAAGGTTTCTTGTCTTACAGATTTGGGAACATTCTTATATTTTCTGTAACCTCCTTCCTTTGAGGTTTCAGGTGATGAGGTGTTCCTCAAGGTTGGTTAGTAAGTTGTATGACTGTGCCAGTATGTTTGGTTGCATATAATGATGGTGTTCTTAGTTTCAGGTCATTGTGGTAGAGTTGCAAAATAGATTATGATGATACTGGAATATTCTAAGATTTTTTTATCGATGTTGTGAAGTGTTTTTGTGTGGTCTATGTGACTCAGAGAAGTGTGTATGTGGTCACTTGTAGTGTTAGTTTAGGTTTTTCCAACTTGGCATGCTAGCGCTATTTGCAGAGGTACCTCATGGATTGTGAAAGTATTGTCTAGTGTGATGATGTGGATTTGGTTCCTAGTTATCCCTTTGTGTGGTTGTCCTTCGCTTCTTTCCACCATGGAGGTGTTTGGTGCTGACCTATTTTGGTGTTGCATGTTTTAGGTGCATATGTTTCATTAAGGCCAACCTAATTGAGATTTTTTAGGTTGTGGATGGTATATATACATAAGATAAATTGTTGGAGATGACTATAGATCTATAGAAGGTATGCAATAGATGTGAATTTGATTAAGTGTTGTGATCTGAGTACGAGCTTAATGCCTATGAATCCGATGCAGTGAATAGAAGGGTCTACATTTTTAGTGTGCTTGAAGTTGCTAGAGGCAATGAGCCAAAGGTTTCATATGGAATAAATTCTTAGTGGTGGATTTCTCTTGTTTCCTTGAGATAGTGAATCTCTTTGTAATAGTATTTTTCTATTTTATTTCTTCTTGGAAATGAGCCACACAATAGTGAGCCTAATTGTACTCTATGTTGCAATTCATATATATGTGAGCTAATCCTCATCCTAGTTTTTCCCTTCTTGGGTTTTCCATGTAAATCTGGTGTTCTTATGTGTTTGGATGTGTTTGCATTTTTTTTTCATAAGTTTACAGTCTGCTAATGCATAATAAGGGTTTAATGGTTGATGAGGGTTTGAATGTTTTAAGTATACAACTGATTCACCCCCTCTCATTTGTCCTATGCATCGAACAATTATGCATGATAATTCAAGGAACAATAAGAATAGGTAAATCATATCTAATACATGGAATTTTTCAACCTTTTCAAGATGCATCAAAATCGTAATACTGTCCATTATTATTACTTACACCAACTGGTGTTGCAACTTTCAATATTAGTGCATATACAATCTATTCAACAGTAAGAATTCTACTTATATTTTTTGGTGAATTAAAGGAACAAGACTCATAAGTTTCCAAGAAGAACTCCAATATATAAAATACACATTGATTGATGAAAATGAGTTTTAGTGGAAAAAATTTCCTACAAAACATAGATTCATATCTATGCCAAGCATCTCCTAAAATTAAAAGAGCTTGAGTTTAGAGGAAGATCATTGATTTTGATAGGATATTTGAAAGAGTTTCTACCTATTAGTGATAAACCATCATATAATAGTAGAAGACATAAAAATTTACTATAGAAAGAATTTAAAATAGTATTTTATTTGAATAAGGTATTTAACAAGAAAGTAAAAGTGAGGACCAATGATGATTTTTTAACTACTCAAAAATGTTAGAGATGCACATCCAATAATTAATTATTGGGAATTATTCAGGACAAAAAATAATGTTGGATTAAGTCCAACAATTATGGAAGAGTTCAAGATAAAAATAGTCTTCTATTTACAACAAATGATAATGTGCATAATCAAAATAGAAGAAAATCATATTATTTGTGAAGACTGATAACCCGTAGAATTGGAACCAAAGAAAGATGCACCCATCCATTAGGAGGTTTGAATGATGAATTAAATATTGTATTATTAATTTCCAAGGATTCAAGGGTCATGTTGACCTCTAATATAGAAAGAAACAAGTCTTAATAATGGATCTCTATAATATATTCAAAACATAATATATAAACCTAAAAGTTCCTCACCAAATCCACTAACATATGTTATAGTTAAATTTTAAATTACTTTAGAGTTCTATTTAAACATTCATACCCAAATATAATTCTAGTGTCTCCATAACAAAGGGAATACACACACTAACAATCTATCAATCACAAGGATTATATCTTTCCAAATTGAGACAGTTGATATAGGACAAAGAGAAAGAGTGGATTTAACATTTTTTTCCATGTCACATGTTAAGTCTTTTGATGGAATAATAATTTTCCCATCATTTTTTATATGATCATTATGAAAAATGAATAAAGTGAAACAACTCCCCAAAAGAAAAGTTGGGGAAGAGCAACTCAAACATTTGAAAATATAATAATTATATGTATTTCTTATATATTTAGATGTAAATCTTCTATTCAAATATTATCTCCTTTAATAGCATGTACATTTTGTTTCTAAATAATTATGAATTATCTCAATAATTATCTTTTAATATGTATATTGCACATTACAAATAATTTGATATCCTTTAATAATGTTCAATAAATGTGATTTATTATAATGCATTTTTATGAATATGATAGGATTCTTTATCAGCCAAGTAAAAATAATATTTGATACAAACAAAAAAATACTAAGTTAACATTTTACTTGTCACACTATGGATCCCACTACTATATATATCTTAAATATATATAGCTAAAAGACAAGAGAGATATCAATCTAGAGGCACCTATCTATTCTCAATAACACTTTCAATATAGACACCTTGATATCTCATATCTTTTAGATATATGTATTTTCAAGATATCTAGGCTAGTTACTGTAATATCCATATCATGGCATATACACTACTAAATTTAAATAAATTATATCTTATTCTTATTAATTATATAAATTCAATTCATTAATAGCTCCAAAATTTTAAATTTTTAATACTAAATATAATTTGAAAATTTAACATTTAAATTATCAAACAAATTTGAAATAATATATTTTTAAACATTCTTGAAAAATTAATAAATTACAAAAATAACTTATTAACTACAACTTTCAAAAACAAATATAATAAAATTATGTACTATAGACTTCAATTTTATAATTTATTCAATAATTCAAACTTTGGCTACCTCCAATGTCCTTCCCAACCCAAAACTACAAAACTCTAATAATAATAATATTAACTTTAGGTTATTTTAAAATATTTTATCATTGTTTTATTTGTAAATTATGTGTATAAGATTGTAAAGCTGAAATTTATCTAGTTTGTTAGAGATTATTTTGATACATATATGTATTAACAAATGATCTAATTTTGTGCACCTATATTATCTATTTATTTTATTATACATATTTCTATGCACCTCTTTACACCCTTACCATGTTCACACATCCTTATGCATTCCTCTTATCCAATTATTTATTAAGAGAATATTCACACTTATTGCGATGTACCATTATGATCTAACATTTTTTCTATCTCAAGTCTAGTTCACAATATTTGTAAAGACATTTGTATAATTGAAGAGTGTTAGTTTTTGACATTGTTTAAATTCTAAAGGATTGATCAAGGCATAGTGTCTCATGGCTCAACCATATAATAACCTAATAAAGGTATTTATCAATACTACAAGCCCACACAAATATTGAGAAGCATATAAACAATAAAAGTACATTGACTAAAAAGAAAAATAATCTAAAAATTATATAAGTTAGGTTTATAGACACATAACAAGATTGTAATCAAGGAATCATTCTTGACAGTCAAACTTGATTCTGTATAGTCATAACAAATATTCCAATTCTTAAAACAGATTATCAATTTGTTAGCTACTATTCAAAATTCTAAAACATATCAATATCAATTTAAAAACCATCTTCAATTATTTGCTAAACACATTTATATTTTCTATTGCTATTCAAAATTCCAAAATACATCAATATTAATTTAAAAACCATCTTCAATTATTTACTAAACACATTTATATTTTCTATTAACATTTAGTATATTCAATAAGTACAAATACTATATTCAATAATTACAAATACTATAAGAAACCATTATTTTCCTTTACAAACATATTGTAGAGATGTAACCTTTCTATACACGATAACTCCTGCACGTAGAGATTTTATTTTATCATATTTACAAGTTATGTAGCTAAGATAATTAGTTCTTTACTGGCAGCTATGTTTAAGACATTTTTCTTCTTTAGCAGTAGGCAATCCTGTTACTAATATCACACTGTCAGATTCTAAAATGGTATATTTGTTGATTTTCAACTCCCAGATGTTTAAAATTACCATCCGTCCTCCTCTTAAAAAACTTTCCCCAGTTGAATTCCCTGTACTTGGAAGGATTCTCTTCACTCACCAACTCTTGGAGAGGTTTCATCATCACATAGTGGGAAGGTCTAAGGAAAAACGGCATGGAGAGGCGTCTTCGGGTATCGTTAACCACCACTCTGTGCTCTACGCTCTCGTACCTGTCATTGCTCCATACCTGCTATGCCATTCATGAAATCAATTTATCACTGAACATTGCAGGCAATAATACTTAACCGTACACAGGCCTATGGCTTGTCTTACAGTTCCATAAACGACCTGCCATTTTTTCAAGCATGTTACAGGTTTGAATGAAGGGGCATCAACATACGTGTTGTATATACAACGGCCTAAGACGTTTCAGCCACAATCTAAACTTCCCCAATAGTTGAGAAAATATAAGAACAATTACCTGAATGCAATCTCCAACATTGACAATGAAGGAGTTGGGCAATGGTTGAGCCGGGAGCCATTGACCATTGTCCTTGCGTTTGACTTGCAATCCACCAACCTCATCTTGGTAAAGAAGGGTAATAGCGCCGCCATCCTTGTGCCTACCCAAGCCAAGTGCTAGCTCAGGGGCCGGGCACTCAGGGTAGCAAATCAGTCGCACAGTGCTCATGTCATCTTTGAAATATTCATTCAGGCGATTATCAGGTAAGCCAAGGCTCCGTGCTATTAATTCTAGCAACCTAAATGACAACTCTCTCGCAGCCGCTATATAGGCCAGGCAAGCTTCTCTGTAACAATTTCCACAAAAACAGAAATCAAATATAGAGTTAATAAGCTAAGAACTATATTGGCAACAATGCAAAAATCATCATACCCTAATTCACAAAGCAGCAGTTAAAAATGGATAATCAAAACAGCGGAAGGTAACCTGAAATCCGGATGGCCCTCCGGCCAGCGGGTTGTAAAGGTCTCCATAGCGGTGTCATGCGGATCAGCAGATGCGGGCGACCGGACTTCCTGACGCGGCGCAAAGTCGAACACTTCTTTCCAATCCCTCACATTTTTTGTAAGCTCCGAATCAAAGTAGCCATAGGGGTTTTGAGCATCCCTCGATACTCGTCTCTTCTCTTCGAGAGGCAACGAGAAGAAATCGGATGCTGCGGATTTGAGGCGGTTCAGAATGTGATCCGGAAAGCCGTGGTTGACGAGGTGGAAGAAACCCCACTCTCTGCACGCCTTTTCCACCTCCTCTGCAGAGCTCTTTTCCAGGTCTATAACGGGGATTTTGACATTATCGTCAGGGGAAGCGGAGAAACGCTTGGGACGATGCTCTTCGCTCTGGATAAAACTCGCTTCGAATTTCAGAGCTCCGCTGTTTTCGGTCGTCCCCACGCCCATTGTTAACTAATTTCTTCTCTCTCCCGCTGTGGCGCTTTGTTTCAGCTCTCTTTAGATTAATATCTGATGTGGAGAGGAGGAATGGTTATATATTGAAAGGGAGCGGAGAGTCGGGGATTATGACGTAACAGCTGACATCAGAACCTCACTACGGTGGAGTTGCGTATTGACCAATCTTCTTCCAATAGTTGTGCTTAGTTTTTTTTAAGATTAAAAACTGCCGTGGAGTGCAAGATTGTTATATAGATTTTACATACATTGAACATAGTCAAGTTATAGATATATTGAAAGGGAGCATATGATTATTTCAAGTACGTTTTATTAATAAAATATATTTTCATTATTGTTTGAATATAAAATATTAATAAAGTGTTAATCATAGTTTAATCTAACATGTAATTAATACATAAAAAATGAGTACAACTACTCATCATTCCATACAAAGTATAAACAATAGTAGTCAAAGTTTAGGTGCACATATGACATAAGCCATTCTAATTTATTGTAAATAAAGAGTTTACATTCTAAAATATTATGCTATTGAAATAAAATATTATGTATATGTCCTCTTATTTAATAGTTTGTGATTATGCATTCTTCCAACTCTTTTATACAAATACATAAAACATGATTATTATATTAAATGCATAATTTGATCATTTTAAATATGCATAAGTGTACTATTTTTCATCCTAATCCAAATAGGAAGATGCCATAGACAATTTCTAATCCAAATACACACAAGTATCAATATGAAAATAACAATATTTTAAGCTTATGAGAATAGTTGCCTATGTGACCTATATGCTACGATATTATAGTAATAAAATACTTGCATGCTTCAAAGAACAAAATAAAAACAATTGTTTTGATATTGTGTTTAATCTCCCTGTTTTCTTCTTCTTTGTGCAAATTACTTCACTTCTATTACGTTTAGACCATTGTCAAATATATTGCAAACAAATATGACCTTAACATTCAATAACCAATGGTGGATGAATTCAAGATGTAGCTTATATTGCTTCTTTAAACTTTTTTCTCATTCTTGGTTATGAAGTTATGACTTGCTCCCTTTTTGTTATGTTTAACATTTTCTTACTTGTTTCTATTACTCTTTTCAGATTATACTGATGAGATTGTATATCAAATTTTCATTTGTAATGTTGTCTTTTTTGATGGTGTTTATCAATATCAATATTATGTATTAAACACTCTATTCTTGAAGCTTAAGTCAATATTTTTTAATACAAGCCATCTTTAGAGATTGTAATCCACTTCTGTAAATAAGTATATATGAAATACTAAATCAAACTAAAAATTATAGTTTTAAAATTTTCCTACGTTAAAAGATATATATTTCCTTTTCAAATCTCTTTAATAGTTGTAAGCTACCTTTGTTAATGACTAAATGAATAAGAACTAAATAACCTTGCTAATTAGACTTTGGGAACATGAAGCAAAAAAATGAATATTGTAATTGGATATTTGTTATTATGAAGCTAGACATATTTTATGGTTATGCTTTTCTTATCAGGTTAAGCATTCCTTGTATCCATAAATTGTTTGAACTATAATATGCAAAAAAAAGTTTTTATTCCTTTAATATAAGCTTCTTGAGATCCACAAGTATGGTTTCTTTCCTTTTAATATAGTTGTCGAGATTTCTAAACTATTTTCATAGTAAGGGTAAGATGGAGATATTAAAGGTTATATCAATCATTGAAGTTGATCCTCTATCATGGGATTGTAGGAAAAAAACTATTATAATTTTTACTTTGGTATTTCTAATATTTAATAACAATACAATAACAATAGATTCATACTTGTCCAAGAAACGGTTAATAAAATTACTTGATCACTTAGCATTGGGGATAAAAGGTATAGAGATAATCAGTGGAAGAACATGTAGCTATGCTGGTAGGATAATCATAAGCATAGTTTAAAGCTCTGGGATATGCATATTTAAACATTCAAGAATAACTAATAGTCCTAAACATTTTAGGATCATTATATGAGCATATACAAAAATATGTGGTGTATTGAATGTAGAGTAGACACTCTTGCATGCCACAACCCTCCCCCTATTATTATTCACTTGAAAGGAAAAAACTTGGGAGATAGTACTCAAGAATTATTAGTGTAATGCCCCATCTTAATAACCTAAGAACGTTGCAATTGTGTAATAAAGGTGTAATAATTTTTTTTTAAAAGTATTAATATTAAGTTAATTAATTGCATACATTCTTAGGTTAAGCGACGTTACACTACTTTGAGTTTTCCATAAGTGACTTAAGTATTTCGCATTGCACATTTAATTAATAACATAAAGATAAACATTGCATAATAATATATTTCCATTCATGTTAACATAATAAAGTACAAACATGTAATTCCATACATTGCATTTAACCACATATACAATACTCATCCATCTTGATGAGGTAGTTCAAATAATAGTTACATTTTACAAAAGATCACCTCTTATACAATTGAGGGATGTTTCAAATACAAGTTTACAGTATACAAAGCCGAAATAAACATAGATCCAAGTGCGAGCTCTCCATCCATGAAGCTCTTGATGCCATGATCAAACTGGGGACCCAACGGAGTAAGGTGCACATTCCACCCAACCATGTGGTACCCGTAGGTCCACCCCCCGTGCTAGGAGATAGTAATAAGGTTACCTAGACCTAATCTACTAACCCTAGACACTAGTACAAACAATCTAATGGTTACATTGCTTCCAGATTCTTGACAATTGAATTTACTACAAATACAAGGTTAACTGTTATTCTAGGTGGAGTGTCATCACAACGATGCAAAGGTTACCCTGGTGTTTCTTCCTAGGTTCCGGCCCCCAATCCTTGGGTTACCTTGGTAACCTCTTACAAAACCCGGCCCCATTTGCATACTGTTGCGGAATCAAATGTCTTTTATAGGAACAAGACATTGATTTTCCATTCCAGGCCTTCTCATCTTATACTCAAGACTATGGAAGCTCAAGAGTCATAAGAGAGGCATAAAATCTTGTTAAAATTTTTAAATCTAACTACTGTGTTATTTAATTTTCACTGACTTACTTAACTATTTGTAAGTTACCCTGACACCACTTTGTGTGTCGGCCCTTACAAACAGCCACTCCCCTAAACATAACATGGGTTTCTAAGTTTTCATGACTAGGGTTTACCAAGTGCACAAATTACGACTCACAATAACATATAATCCATAACAGTATCAAACACCATGTTTAACTCTTGTACAACCCAAGTCAATTTAAGAAATACTTTTGAAACAATAATACCCCCCCCATTCTACACAATTTATTCTGGAAGACTTGAACAATTATAACTTTCCTATTTTGTCCAGAAAACACAATAAAGCAAATCAAGGAAATTAAATATCTATAATTCGGATATACTAAATCCTCTCAAGCAAAAGACTTAAAATATTAGAATTATTCATCTACAATTTAATTCATTTTCCATTCAATACAAAAATCAGATCTACAATTTGCCCAATTTCCCAATCACATATCATATTGAAAATTATATAACTTCAAATAACAATTTATTCTATTACAAATATCTAAATTATTCAAAATATCTAAATCTAGATATTTAATAATGAAATTCTTTTCAACTTATCATTTAAACAAATAATATATTTTAAAATTTAATATAAATAAATATATACATATATATATATATATATACACATACATATACATATAATATATTAAGTATTTATAAATTTCGTCATTCATAATATATAAAAGAAAATCGAATTAAATAACATATGTCAAATTCACATTTTACATATATATTAAATCGAATATATTAATAACCAAATGAAATTCGCAGTTTTTTTTTAACTTTGTTTTAATTTATAACAAAACAAAGACAGGCTCCCACGGGCCTCCCTGTGGGAGGTCGCAGCCCTGCCAGGGCTGCGCCCAGTAGCCCTAAGGCTGTGTGCACAGCCTTGACAGCTGCGCCCAGGCTGCGGCGTATGGGGAGGGTTTCGGCCCTCCCCTAAATCCCATATATTTTTTTAAAACAAATAAAAAAAACTGCGGATTTAAATTTCGTCCGCCTTCTGGGATTTTTAATTCGAAATTTTTATAAATAAAATTCGCCAGTATGGTGATTTAACAGAAAATACCAGGCATGAAATATAAGATTTAGAAATCTACAGTATATATAATATTTATATATAAATATAAATATATAAATATATATATATATACAATTTTTTTTTAACAGTAAAAGAATAAAAAATACAGTTATTATGTAAATACACTCCACAAAATTTTCTACAGTAAATCTGGAAAATTTACTGTGATTTAAACAAATATTTTTTTTTCAGAATTTCTTATAGTAAAACTGGGAAATTAATCCATTTAACTGTTTATTTATCAAAGCAATTTTTCAATCATTACTCAACAAAATTCTTCACTAAAAAGTCATTTTCCCAAAAATTCATTTTCTTTTTCATCAAAAACAGAGAGGTACAAATTTACCAGAAAATTTTTACAGAAAGATTCCAAGATAATTCAAGAATTTACAATAAAGAAAATTCTTTTCAAAAGCATACAACATAAAACACCAGGGAAATACCTGTGAATTGAAGATCTTGATTTTGGAGAGATTCTTGCCTGTAGAACGCAATCCAAATCTTTCTTCAAAATACCAAATCCAATGAAAGCTTTGACAAACCACCAAGAATCCTTTGAAGGATCTTCCAATTCCAAAATCAACCAAAATAAAACAGAGAGATAACAACTTCTAAGAAGATTTCAATTTTTTTTTAACACAGTAAGAGAATTTTTTTGCCAAGGCTCTGTTAATTTCCCCGTGAGGAAATTGAATAGCCTCTGTAATTTCCCGAGATCCACAATAACCTCCCGTAACAAATTTTTCAACAACCTCATAAAAGCACTCGCACACTTGTCGAGAAGTTGCAAATATCTTCTCAACAACTTCTCGGCAGTTTTTGCCCTTTTAATTTTGCATGCAAATTTCAATTTTACTTAATTTAAATTTTGAAAACCAATTTTCCATTCACATGCATTTTATTTTTATTTCATTTTATTTTCTAACTTTCCGCAATTTAATTAATTTTCAAATGCAATATAAATTTCACACTTAATAATTTAATATAATTAATTAATTTATTTAATTAAAATAGTTTAATCTTTTTAAGATCAACTATTTAACCAAATAAGCTAATTAATGAATTAAATTACTAAGCAAGTAATTTCTACTACATTTAAACATTAATTAAATATCAATAATTTAAAACACAATATTCCAACATTAAAATTAACCAAATTTACCTTTTCAAAATGATTTAACCAACAGAAAATAACAATACAACCTATGACTCTGAACTAAAAACAAACAAAGTACTATGACCAGGATTAAAGACTAGGCTAGGGTAAACCAGACTACTATCTCCCGATCAACGTATCCGTTGAGTCTTGACACGCTCAGACCTGATTACATAGGTGGAGTCGGTGTCATGTACTTGCAAATCCTGCAACCAAACAAATAACATGCATACAAATATATATATATAAAGCATTAAACAGACACACCATGCAGAGAAAATCACAGATATCACAGGGCACTCGCAAGCGAGAGATGCGATTCTGTTCTCCACACCAATACACTTCACAACAAATTGACGAAATAAATGTTGTTAGTCCATCATAAGCATGTACATATCAATAAACAACGGAAAGTAAACATCTACGCTATATCCAATCATGTCTAAAATCAATAATCATCAAACAAGTATCATCATGTCACAAATAATCCACTATCGCTCAAAACCAGCGATCAAAATATCCAACAAAACATCATAGTATAATAGTATGAAAACACAACAGCAGAAAACATAAGCGTAAACGGAGGGGTACTACAATTAGCACTAGCAATATCCATTTTAGCTCCATTGATTACACAAGTTTTTATAAAATTATATCACTATTTCTATTAATTTATCAATGTACCGCTAGCTGAGTAGTGCATTTATCTTAACATATAAAATATTAATTATGCAAATATATTACAGAATAGTAATTATGCAAATACATTATAGAGGGGCACATTTATGTTTATATACATCATGCCCTTGTTTACCTGAGTAGTAAGTGTATCCTTAGTCAAGTGTATATAATTATTATTTTCAAAAATACCATCAAGGAGAAGAATAGGGTATACAACCAAGTATTCTTCTTAACCAACAAGAACAACCATCTTACAATTAATGCATATGAGATTTTGAGTAGTGGGTTGATGTTTTAATTGTTTGGAAGTTAAAGTAGGTAATTTAGACGAAACTTATTTTTAGAATGTGCAAAATGGAGTGGTTTAACTTATTTATTTTTGGATATCCTAGATATAATAAGGCTAGTTAGGCCCATATGTAGTATTTCATTTCTTTGTGCTTTCTTGGGTCTCTATTTAAAAATATTAGAAAATATTGAAGTAATAGTTTGTTCTATTTATCACACTTCTAGTCTTTCTAATAGAAAAGTGTGATCCTTATATCAACAAAAAATTGTGATAATTTTTTCAAAGTATCAAAGCTTAATCACCAAAATATGTGAAAGCCACATAAAACTAATAAAATAAATTCCTATTTTTCTAATACTTGCATATAATAGAGAAAATAATCATTCATAGTCAATGACATACATATGCACAAATCCTTATGGAAAAGTAAAAGAGGCATGCCATTTCTAACTTAAATTGTGTTATTTGGTATGTGATATATTACTTAAATAAGAAAAAAATCAATCAAGAGAACAAGATAATTCAAGGAACTATTCAATGAACTATATAACATGCTTGAATACTAAATTTTGAGAGTATATGATTTTGTTGATAGAATAAATGAATATATTCCATTTATCAAACTTGAACAAGAAAAACTTGAAGAATTACATTTCAAATTAAAAATTGGGAACTCTTTATTGCAAGTCTCACAATCAGATGCTCATGAAGGAATCATTGCTATGTAACCTAGGAAGAAATCTCATGTCTTAATATTTTGGCTCTAGATTTAATAGTCATCAATCAAGAGCCATCATGGATCTAGTCCTCTCCATGTTGGAAAAGGTTTGTGAGTTGTGATCCTCACTCAATATTAACCTAGAAGATATTGTATCATCCTTTTTAAATGCACTCACAGTATATATAATCAAGAGTAGAAGAATATAGAAAATATTTTCTCCAATCAAGAGAATATCTAATATTAAATAAAAAATTAGAAACAACATTAACTATCATGTACCAAATAAAACTCATATTTATTCAATAGTAAAAAGTTAGTTGAAAAATTTGAAATACATGCATATCTATTGTATAAAATTTAAAATAGTATAGGGTGATCCCACAATACTGGTTTACAATTTTTGGCCAAACTGGACACTGAACTGATTTTTTCTAACTAAATCTTCACTTTTAGGCACCTATAACGGCTAAACTATGAGGAATTTGAAGATGATGCAAACTAGTGATTTGTGGCATTTTGTCTGCAGATTCTAAATATATTTTTTCAAAAATTTTCGAATCATATTGCACTTCTTTTTCCATCTCCTTCGAAAACTAGTTTTTTCAGTAAACACCATTTTGAAGGAGTGACGCTCACCGTGTAATTTTTTTTCCATGAAGGAGAAACTTCTATTTTTTTTTGAATTTAGATTTTTAACTACGGTATCTAGTGTTTCCAATTGGTTTTATAGTGTTTTATTGAATATTTTTTCCTTAATCAAGTTTCAAATTCAAACCAATTACAATTCAGACATAGGCAGACCGTATAACACAACTTTTTTTTGTATGTATTGAAATTCAATTTACTTTTTTTGTTGGATCTAGGACTTCAATATATGGTGCACTCATATTTTTCAATTTTGTTTTTGATAATCTTCTATTTTCCACTTGTTTGGAAGCTTATAAAAAGGACTACATACTTACAAAAAATAAATTTTAAATGAATTAATTTGATACCCCAAAAAGTAAATCAAAAGTGGGTTTTTAACAAAATTTTGATAGGTGTAAAGGAGACTCCATTATAGGTATGGTTTAAAACTAGTGGGGTTCTATCCAAGGGGGTTTGATCTAAGGTAGTTTGATCAAACTCTCTTCAATTGGAATGCTTTAAATGAAACTTTTAAAGGTTTAAATCATTATATTTTCTAAAAATATATGATTTCAACAAAAAATAGAATCTCCCAGAAATTGTAAACTAGCTTTGTGGGATCACCCTATATTAATTACCAAGATTCATATAAAGACTAGTTATTTGATAAAAATAATTTCCTCCATAAAAATATGTGGTAGATGTGCGGGAGACTGCAGTAAGTCCGTGGATGGCGAAAAATCACTTGAGTGATGCTTCTCCTCTTCAGTTGGTGAGTTAAGATTTTATGGGGGATTTCCCGTACCATAACATTTCTAGTGCCAATGGAGCTCATATGAGCTATGTATGTATTTTGTATATATTTCTATGAAAGATAGAAAATGTAAATTGTATCTTGTTTAAGAAATCATTACTTTGGAAAGATTGTAACATTTTGTGGAATGAAATGAGAAAGTTGAAATATTTTTATATCTAATGTGCATATTATCTTATGTTGAAAAGAAATTTTTTATTGTTATGTGATTGACATCTTAGTTTATTTACTTGAGGTTAAAACTATAAAAAATTATTTGTGAAGAACAATGGGCATGTTACACGTGGTATCAGAGCTACCAAGTTCAACTTTGGAACATATGAGCTCATTATGTAAGTGATGCATAAACCTTGTCTAAAGATAATGGTTGAAAAGTTCTTATGCCAAGATGGCAAGAGGAAAAGAACAAAGTGGAAATAAAAAGGGAAGTTAAGATTCCTGAAAATTTGTTTAAGTTTGGGACAAGGAAAGAATTATCTTGGAAGTTGAAAACCCCTAAACCAAAAATTCAGTATGATACACCTTTGGATTGCAGAAGATTACGCTACCAGGTTCAATAGGAAGGTTAGGGAGGATTACCAATGAGTACCTTCACCCTACAAAATTGTTTAAATGACTCTAAGGGATAAAAATAATTGAAGTGATTTCCCTTATTGATAGCAACCTGTAGGTGGGAAGAGTCAAGGAAATTGGATTGAGTGGGGATATTATGAATCTATGAGTATGCTTTATTGGAAATGAGCTCTAATGGATATACCATAAATTGGAAACTTTTCTCGAAGTAGGAAGTCAACGTTTTGTGAATTAAAAACAACTAGAGAAGTAACAAGTGGTCAAGGATAAACCCTTGACAAACTTGATTTGATACAAGGTTAAAATCTTACAATGATAATTGGAGTCAAGAGAGAAAGTTGATACCTTTGAATGAAGGTTAGAGACCAGATTGGTTAGGAAAAGAAACAATCTACGGAGAATAAAAGATGACATGAATCCACCATCCAAAATTGACAAGGTCAATTAGAAGTTTTGATTGGAAAAGAAATCAGACAATTCAGATAAAGGGCTCAGTTAGAGCATAGTTCAGTTGAAATGTGAATAGAAATTACCAACTTGTCAATGAAAGTAAATTTATGTTAAATCTTTAAATGATCATTTGAAGATGCTGCAATGAGAAAATGAATATGGTTAAAAGGCCATTCGTATACATGGAAAAGAGAATTGGAATGAAACATTAGAGTACCTCTTAGCTTGTAATTTGATGATTATTCATTAGATATCATTACGATGGATCCGACCATTGATTATGAGAGATTAGAAGGTGATGATGAATCAAATTTTGGGAATGAAAAGTATATTCAAGGCATACCCTGGAGGGTAACAAAGGCAAGCAATAGTCAATTAACTATAAAAATCCAACAACAAGGAATGATAAATCAATTCAGTTTGAGGAAAGCGAATGTTTGCTAAGAGTTCAACTTTAAGATAATCTAATATCCTGGAAATGCTAAGGGGGAAGAGGGAGAGTAAATGTAGTTCAAATAAGTATCCTTTTCAGTAAGGTTTAATGTTATATCTTTGGTAGGAGAGAACTTTTAATTGAAGTATTGAACTCAATAACCACAATAAGGTTGAAAAAGATAAAAGATAAGGTATTGGTATTACTAGTGAAAAGTAGTGGAAAGCTCAAGGCTTGTGACCAATGAGAAATAAATATTTACAACACAACTCTATACGTAATTGAGTTGGAAGATCAATTATTATTATTGTTGATTTCTTAGAAAAGGATAGGCAATATTCTTGATCATGAAAGACAAAATTATTACCTATGAAATAGGGAAGGGAAGATTCATGTACTCGTGATTTTAAGTTATTGAGAAACATTCATGCTTGAAAATTAGGTATGCAATAATTTTTGACATATTTTGGAAGATAACAACAAACTAACATGATGAAATGAGGACTGTTATTCAACTAATATAAAATACTTATTGGAAGAAATAGATTGAGCTGAAAATCGGATTACAAATTTGGGAAAAGATTAAAGAACAAAAGAAATCCAAGATTTGGATGTCTTAAGAGGACCACCATCAATATTTAAATATTATAAATTTCAAGAACCGAATATGGCATAAGTCCATAAAAGTGGTTTCACTTAGTCGAGATGGACTATTATGAACCAAAGAAGGAACCTATGTACCCAACATTCTAGGAGATTAAGAAATGAGATGAAGTAAGTTGATGCTTATACTCTGGACATTGCAATGAAAAAATTATTTGTTGGATGAGGAACCACTATAATCTGGAAGAGGATAGAGTATAATGTTGCTAACTATGTAGCAAGTTGATGTCTATAATGCTAGAGGATGAAGACAGGATGTCGACATTGACAAGATTTGTATACTCCCATGAAATTCTAGAAGGGAAGTGGTAGATTATTAGAATGGTTTTGACATTTCTATGTCGATGGAACTAGCATAATGTTATGGTGGATAGACTCACCAAGGTAACCAATTTTGATTGGGAAATTTGATTTGTAGGATATCAGTCCTAAACAACATATTGTGTAAAGTAGTTGCTTAATATTCTCGAGAAGGTTATCTCAGAATGGGACACACAAGTGACATTAGGTTTTGTGTAAACCATTATCATCTTTTGAAAATTCAATTGAATGAATGCTCAATATATTACTTTAAGTTAGCTAGTTAGGAAAAAGGGATAAACCAAATCTTGAAGGATTTGTAGAAAAATTATAATATAATAAAACTTCTATCATTGAAATTTGGTCCATGATATGGGAAATAGGGTTAAATCTCTATAAAGCTGGGATAAGCTAGGGAATAGGATTAACCTTAGACTGGAAAGGTTGTCAAAATGGAATAAGAGATCAAAATAAAACAAAATTTGTTGATACAAAGCTTGAAATAAGAAGCAATATCATTATGCTCAGAATTGATAGGTGTCTAAGGGCAATGTTATGCTAAAGATGGATAGTAGTCAAGGGCAGTACTATTATTCTTAAGGAAAATGTTTGAGTTACTGAAAAACGATCTTAGCTTTTGAGTTATCTGATGGTGTAAGAACTAAAGGGAAGGATGGGACCCAAAGTGTAGTGCGTAATAAACCGAAATTCATTTTCTTTTTGGGTTACACTAATGATAATTATATTAGCCAATAAGAACATATATTCCAGTCACTAAGGTATAGGTATCATATAAAATACAATTTCTATTGTACTTATGATGTACATATGAGTTAATATAATTATGATGAATAGTTCTTTAGAGAGAAAATATGTGTGAAGCACAATTTCTTCCCATTTGTTAGTTGAGTCACCCATGCAAAGTCTAGGAAGGATAAACGAGATTGCAAAGGTTCATACTATGAGGGAAGAATATTGGGATAATTATGATAAAATACTTATCACTTACATGGTATGGATAATAGAAGGTAGAACCTTTATTTGACTTTATCTATATGATTAAGTGCTTTAAATCATTGGGGACGATGATTCTCATAGTTACAGAGTTACTTTTACCTTATAAGTAAATATGATTATAAATGTTAAATTTTAGGACTTTGATATGTTTAAGTAGGTGCATGGAATATTGAATATGTAATATGATGTAATTATTTTTGAAGAAATGATTATGTTTTATATTGATAGGAAATATGATGAATGAATATGAATTGTAAATGATTGCGTCAATGCCTTAATGATGTAAATGATTTATGATACAAGTGAATTTCATGAGAATGGTTAACTACTATTGTAAATGTGCTAAGTTGGATGCAGGTATGGGTTCACACCTCCAGAAGGGAGAGGAATTATCACTCAGGAGAAGGATTTGGTCCAGTAACCCTTAATAAGCCAATATTGAGATTTCACACGCTCACTTCTAGTTTGGTCAAGTAAGAGTCAGGTTAGTCCATGAATCAGGTAAGTACCTTTGGTCATAGTTTGGGGGTGAATTGAATGACTTTGGTTTTAGTCTCTGGCTTCTTGATTGTTCTTGAATTGGGTTATACATGGTTGAGTCTATTTGATATGAGTAAGTTCTTCTTTGTGTATTTATTAATCGATGATAATTAACTATATATATATAATGAATACATATACATGTGCGTGTGTAGAAATATATATATGTATATATTCATTTGTTATTGTATGATTTATAAAAAGTGCTTTGAATAAAAACCATAGGGCATAAGATGGAACTTCTGATGTATATATATGTTTAATGTGCTATATGAGGCACATTATAAGCACTAAAGTTTACATGACTAAAACCATCGCACCATAGTAAAAGGTTAAGCATAATCTTTGCATAGGAAAAGGGTATGCATTAAGCCATATAGACCATGCATGGCATGTGTAATAGGTTTAAAAACTTGGTCGGACATTTAAATGGAAAAATACATTTGTTTAAAGTGTAAGCCATATGATAATGTGGCTGTATAAAACCAATGCATAGGTTGTGAAAGGTCAGTGCATAGTATGGATGCAATATGAGTGTTGCATAAAATATTAACATGATGTGTAAAATACATGCAGTGCTATGTCCAACATGTGGAAATGATTTACAAGACATAGTTAAATGTATTCAAGGAAATTTGAAATGCATTAACAAGATTTGACTTGGTCTTTGAATTGAAACACCAAAGTAGCACACATGATGTTTATGTGGTGTCAAATTATGAATAATTGCATTCCTTTAGAAGTATTTTCTGTGAACTTTTTCCAGCGATGGAGGCCAAATAAGAATGAGAGAATTAGTCAAATAGAAGCTGGCATAAAGAGAGTCGACCTATGAGAATAATTACCTTGCATTTCTGAATGATATTCTTGTTGTCCTTGATCGAAGTGACTGGCTGTGCAATATTGCTAAGTCTTAGTTTGTAAATTTGCCACCTTTTCTTTACCTTGCTGATTCAAACCAATTGACCTAAGAAGTGCCAATCCTATTATCCTATTTCTAGCCTTTAGTTGCTAATTTTTGTATATAAATAGAGGTTCTCTTTACCTCAAAAGGACAAATACTTGCACTCTTGCTGCTATTTTCTAGGTTGTTATTATAATTTTCTGAGTTTGAGAGAGAATCCGTGAGAGGCTTTGTGGGAGAATTATGGAGAGAACTAGTGAGAGGTTAGAAGAGGATTTTGGAGGTTGTTCTTGGTGGAATTTTCAATCAAGATAGAGCCATTAATCTAGGAGAGAGGAATAATCAATTGGAGCTTTTATATAGGCATGCTAGTTTCTATACCTTTTTGTTTTATATTGGAAAGGTTAAATAGATTTGAATACTATGTTGGAAAGGAATGGTATGAGTAAGTTGTGATGCTTGATTATGTTTGAATTTTCTTGGACATTAATTTCTTTGATGGAACCTATCTATTAGGTTAATTCTTTTATATACCTTATATGGGATTTTATATGATGTGTTTCTATATAGAATTTACGTAGTTAGTCTATACTGTATGTATGTAGAAATAAATGTGAAATATGGATTATATCAATATAATGGAGGGGAATAACTTGAATTTGTTAGCTTATAATGCTAGGAAAACCTTGGGAATAATAAGGCTAGTAACACAACAATAGTAATTTGGTATGAAAGATGTGTCATCATTGACAGGATGTGACATCATGTGAACCATATCGTTAGTCTATACTAGAATTATCATATATAATTGTTGCTTTACTTGATTATTGATTGAAACCCTAGGTTGAGAATAACCTACTTGGTTGGGTTGTTTATTTGATCTTTGTTTAAACAACATAAGTTGAGATTAACCTACATGATTAGACTGATACTTGAATGTTAATTTTATCTTGGGATTAGGGTAAACTAAGGATGAGATTAGCCTATGTGATTAAGTTGATCACTTAAATTTGTGAATTAAATTACTATTTTATTGGAGCCATAGGTGGGATTACCCTATCAAGTTGGTTGTTTTATACTCTTGACATGAAGTCATTTTATTGATGTGAGCCTACTTTTTGAATAGCCTTTTATTGATGAGATTATAATCTTGAATAAGAGTCCTTTATTGTTGAGACTATACTTCTAAATGAGTCATTTATTGATATGTTATTCTTTTGATTGAGGCCATTTATTGTTGAGGTAATACCTTTGAACTAAGATCATTTATTGACGAGAATATACTTTTGATGAGAATCATTTATTGTTGTGATATACTCTTGAATGGAGTCGTTTATTGATGAGTATTTATTATATGATAAGATGAAGCTTATGTAGCTATACTTTAGATTATGAAGTTATTTGTTATAATTAAGATATTTGTAAGTTAGAGCCATGAAGAGTTTTTAGGATATTCCTGGGGTTAAAACTATGAAAATTTCTTTGTGAAGAACAATGGGCATGTTACAATTGGTATAAACATGATAAGCATATATGTAGTATAAAACAAAAAGATTCAGATATGTCTTACTCCAAAAGATATTTATAAATGGATCCTAAATAACAATATTTAGTTAAGGTATAGACACAATTCCCAATCCATCCAAATTCAAATCAACTTTACACTCGATACAGATAATTCAGTTGAATATTTGACAACTCTTGTACACATATTTATTAGAACAATAATAAATGTTTTTTATATATTTAAACATGAAGGAAAAACCTAATACAAAATAGATTAAAATAGTCTTCAATTATCAGAAAGTGGAGAGATCTAGTAATTTTTTGTAATGCACTCTAATAAAGGTCATAATGTGTAGGTATGAACATTATCATTGGAAGTATAATACAAAAGATATTGAATTAATAGATAGGTAGGATAAACTTACTAAGTAGAATGAAAATTATCATTAGTTTTTCCTTCTTCCAAAATCCAATTTGCACAAAAATATATAGTGATAAATTGGTAATGAGTAATTGATAATGAAAAAAAACCTTGATATAAAAAATATAATAACTTCAACTATTGTAGCTTTAAAAGAAAATGGATTTAAATTAAAGAAACAATCTTCAAATTGATAATATTTAGAATACACAAGAAAAAAATTTGTATTAGATTGGTCTTTTTGTTAGATGCATAGGAAAAATGAGGGGGGGGGGGTGAATCAGTTGTATACTTCTAAAACATCAGAAACCCTCATTAACATTCAGATCTGCATTAGTTCTTAAACCCTTATCCACCATTAAACCCTTAACATGTATTAATAGAATGTAAACATGTAAAGTGGTAATGCAAACACATCAAACACATAAGAGCACTAGATAAAGATAAAGAAAGGCTCATTGTTGGTGGCTCATTTCCAAAGGAATCACTATCTAGAAGAAAGAAATAAAGAAGAAGGGGTGGCTCACTACCAATTTGAACTATTAATAATGCATCTCTCATATGCCAAAGGTACAATTCCACTAAAGCACAAATAACTCATCAAATAGACTGAAATGTAGACACCTTCTCCTCACTGCATTGGGAAGTCATAGGCATTAAGGTTCACACTCAAATCAACACACTTGATCAATTTCACATATTTCACATCACACACACTTCACACTTAATGCATACAACAATTCACCTTGCATTTATACCCTCTGTGACCTAAAACAATCTTAATTAGATTGGCCTTAATGAAACATATACACCTTTACTGTGCAACATCAAATAGGTTAGCACTAAACACTTCCACATATAATTAAGTGAAGCGAAACCACACCACTACTTAATTGGGACCCAAATATACACAAACACACTTTTCAACACTTCCCAAATTAACAATTATCCTCCACAATTAGAGCTAACATGCTAGGTTGGCCAAACTTGCACTAACACTAAAAAGTGACACCAAACACACCTTTGAAGGTCCAAAAAAATCTCACGAACCATACAAAAATACTTCACAACATCTTAGAATACTCCAATTCCAACAAAATATTTTGCACAACTACTGGAACCACCTAAAAATCAAGAACACCTTCATTATGTGTAATAAGATATACTGGCACAAACATCCAACATTTCAAACATTATTTTAGAACAAATAAACACCTAAAATTTCAAGGGAAGGTAGATACAAACATTATAAGCATGTTCCTAGATCCACAACACCAGAACCTTCATTGCGGAGAAATGCAGAGCAATCTCATTTCTTCAGACACCCTATTTCACCAGATAGACATAATGTCAAACACATCTTCCAGTGTAAAGTGATCCAAAACCTAAAACTTTGAATGACACCTTTGAATACCTCTGATCATCACATCCAAATCATATGGGTACATCTTCAACCATGAAGAAATGCAAAACAAAACACTAAACACCACTCTGTCACACTAAATTCTCTTTTATTCAAATTTTCTCAAAAGCACTTGGAAACCAAGTGAACCAAATTCATTAACAATATTACTAACATCTCTAAAAAACATATAAAAAATTCACAAAAATATCCTCAAACATAAGTTAGACCAACAACCTTTGCAACTATACTAAAGTAAGACATCAATGACAACACCAACAAAATTATGTTGACATTAATACCAACAACTCTAATGCTAAGGGTTGACATCATCAACACCAACATCATTCAACACTTTCTTCATAAAATGGGTTGATATCAATGGAAACACCCAAGCAACTCACAAACAACTCCAACAACTCCAACATCTCCAAACTTCCAACAATCTCCCCTTTGTCATTGATGGCAACACTTGCTTTCTGAAAAAACCATCAATGCAAAAACAACAAAAAAAAAATCTATAATAAGTAGTACTCCCCTTGATAGGGACAACTCTTCTCTTGTAACATCAACAACACATGCTTTCTAGATCACTCTTTTCCTTTGCTTTTCAAACAATATATGTCCATACTCTCTCTCTTATGGTTTTTAGACCATATCAACTTTTGCGCTATGGTTTTCCAACCACTTCAAATTTTTCTCCGCCTTTGACATCAATGGTAAAGGAACATAAAATCATCCAACTCTTTTTCTCTCTCCCTTTGACAATATACAAAGGGAAACACCTGCATATGCCACTTTCCTGCACACTGCCCCTTAGGGGCACACAAAATGCTCCAACAAAATTCATCAACTAGTAACCACTACTACCTACTCCCCCTAAGAGGTAGCCTTCACCATCAGTCTAGGACCAAGAATGTATCTTGAAATGCTTCTCAGATAGATGCACACACTTATGCATCTAATTTAAAGAAGGAGGAAAATAACCCCTAACTTCTCCTAGAGATACTCAAAAGTATCTTTTGGAAGAGCCTTTGTTAAAATATCAACAACCTAATCCTTAGTAGGCACATACTCTAACTTCTCCTCATTCTCTATAAATTTCTCTCTCAAGAAGTGATACCAAATTGAGATATGTTTTGTTCTTGAATGCATTACCAGATTCTTTAAAATATTTATTACACTTGTATTGTCACACATTTAATAGGAATAAGTCCATCATATGAAACTCTGATATACCTCAATGTTTGCTTTATCCACAACTCTTGTGTGCAGCATGATGCTGCTGCAATATATTATACTTCTATAATAGATAATGACACTGAATCTTGCTTCATACTTAGCCATGAAATGAACCCACTTTCAAGAATGAAAGCACAACCACTTGTCCTTTTCTTGTCATCTGCACATGTCTAACCCAATATGCATTTTTATATGCACTCAAGGAGAATTCAGTATCCTTAGGATACCCTAAACCACAATTTAGAGTGCCCTTCAAATATCTAAATATCCTCTTCACTGTTGCAACATGTGAGATTCTCTGGGATCTTGAAATATAGCCACAAGAAAAACTAAATGCATGATATTCAATCTAGTAGCAGTAAGATATAATAGTCCAACAATCATTGATCTATACTTGTTTTGACCTATCTTATAAGGAGATTCATCATCCTTTCTTAACTTACAACTAGTAACCATAGGAGTACATGTATTGGTTTAGAGTTATCCATTCCAAACTTCTTCAAAAATTCCTTAACATACTTAGACTATGATATGAATATACCTTTCTTTGATTGACTGATTTACAAACAAAGGAAGAAATTCATCTCCCTACACATTGACATCTCAAACTCATTCTGCATTTACTTTACAAATTTATTGCACATATCTTTATTTCCTCCAAAGATTATGTCATCAACATATACCACCACAATCAAGATTTTTTCTCCTTCAAATTTTAAATATAGATTCCTATCTGCAGTACCTTTTCTAAATCTTTGCCACAACAAGTACTTATCTAACCTTGCATACCAAGCTTTGGGAGCTTGCTTCAGTCCATATAATGTTTTCTTCAATTTGTAGACCATATTTTCATCTTCTAACTACTGAAAAATTTCTATCTTTTCAATGTATACCTCTTCTTCAAATTCACCATTCAAGAATGCAGACTTCACATCCATCTGATATACTTTTGAAATAGAGGGAAATAGGATATGGGTGTTCTAGGGTTTCCAAAAATGGAAAAGGGGATCCAAAGAGGGAAAAGGGGCCCTACTTTCCTCAATTCATTAGGAAATGAGATCCACACCAAGAATTGACCAACAACCCTTAGGTGAGTCAACCCAAGATGTGAATCTTCAGATTTCCCTTTTTTCTAGGATGGGGGTCTAGGCCAAATAACACTTTGGGGAGAAAGACTAAAAATAGTAAAGCAACTCCAAATTTAGATCTACAAAGTTCATTTAGGAGATTTATCATAAAACATAAGGAACCAACAAAATTTCTGGAAAATCCAAAGGTAATAAATGCTCTACACTTGTCAAAACTTGCTATTTTTGTAACCTTAACAGCGACTCATTTGCCCTATGTTGAATGGGTCCTGGTAGGATTCTCTAAAAAAGTATGAATCTGAAATTGAAGCTTAAGACATGCAATTCCTTCTAATAACTTGAAATCCCTATTCCTAGATATGGACCTATCAAAAATATGCAAACCAAATTTGATGTTTGTTGGTGGATATGGGTTTTCCTCAGTCAAACCCCAAGTTTGGTAATTAAACCTTGATGATAAATATAAATATGAAAAAAAAAGTGTGTGTGCAATCCTAACCTTAAGTGTGTCTAAGATTAAGATTTCTAATAATGCCAAGAAACCCTAATCAAGTGTGTTATAATAGGATCCTAAATGAACGTGAACAATGAATAAGATCTACTTTAGGATACCATAAATCCCCTTAATAAGTCACAAATCTGATTGTACCTCTCTTTAGGCTGAAAATAGAATGATCATAGAAGATGAAATCACTTAGGAAACAATTCATTAGGTTAGGTTGAATCTCATAGTGCTTCTCCCAAAACCTAGAATCCATCATGATTCTCTATAGGCATCTATCATCAATTCTTCAACAACGTTTGATCTTTGATGACAAAATGAGCTTGAAGACCTACACAAAACAATAGAATTATGATCCAAGACTTCACTCTTGATTTCTCATTTCTCTTAAATTCAAAAATGCTTGATCTCATGTGAAACTCTTTTCTTGTCTAGTAGAAAATGATTATAAAGCTTAGATTTATAGGCTTCCTTCCTAATTTTCCAATTATTAGATCCCAAAAGATGACAAGTGAAATTTGAATTTGAAACCTTAAAATGCCACCTAAAATTTACCAAAAGTTGAGTTTATGGCTCTTAATGAGGACTTTTTCGCCTTATGGAAAATGGGTCCTGACATAAATCATCAAGAGTCCTAGAATGTTAGGGCATTAATTTAATCCCCAACATTCGTTCAATGCGGGTTGTGGTTTTAGGAATTAAATAAATTTGATTAAAATAGGCCTTGGGATGCATGATAAAGGGCTATTAGGGGAATATTCATGGGATTTTAAAATGCATTAATGAAAAGGTCACCAAAATAGGTCCAAATGAGTGTGAATTATAGTTTCTCCTAGAAAGGGGTACAATTTTCTACACTACATTTAGCCCCCACTTTAGTGGCCATATGCCACTACATGCATATGCAAGCTAAAGGAGTTCAAATCAATAAACCTTATAAAAAGGATACTCATATGGATTCGTTAGAGAGAATGAATCCTCCAGTATAGTTATCAACAAAACCACAATGTTAGGAACCACATCCTGCAACATAGATTAGTTGCTCAAAAATCCTCTTATCAAATTTCTACAGAGAATCAAATTTGAGGGTAGATGTATGCCCCTTGATTTCGCTTGCTTTATGGAGGAGGAATCAAGGTGAATACAAAACCAAATAGAATTACTTAAGTTGTATCATAGGGTATTTCCAAGTAGCATACCACATAGTGATAGACCTTTTGATGAGATCGGGAGAAAAATTACAAATCCAACGCAACAAACGACTAAAAAATAGAGTCCTCTAGCCCCCAATATGCCAATTTGAATAAAATGCCCTTAAAATGAAATAAGCTTTATTTACTAGGGTTTAGTATATACAAATGAAAATGAAACTTTTTACTATCATTTGACATTTAAATTTTTGAAAATTACCTTGTTGCAGAGTGATCTAGGATGTCGAGCAAATGAGCTTACAAGCCTCCTAGATTGGATGTCGTTTGTGATAAGGTGGAAGAAGGCATACTTAGGCACATAGTGAGTGGATTATGTTATAATTTTTCTTTGTTTTCATGCATTTATAGTACCTTTTCATGTATTTTTAATATTTTTAGGATCCTGGAGAAGATTGTTACAAAGCGTCCATCTTTGTCACAAAGCGTCCATCGCTAGCACAAAGTGTCCCACCTTGGCGCAAAGTGTCCAAAATTGTCTAAAGTGTCCAAGACCCCTTGTCCAAAAATGGCATAAGTGTCCAAATTGGCCATAAAGTGTAATAGAGCAACTTTAGTGTTATTTAATTGGTAAATTTAGGATTTATTTTGTGTATTTTGTTTTTTTAAGTTCCTCGATCTTGACAATATCTCAGAGGTACAAAATTATGTTTCCTTCGAGAGTCCATCACACATATTTTAGAGGAAGAGGTTAGCATTTTATAGGAAACATGATTATTTCGGGTATACCCCTTGCCACCTATGAGACCTATCATGATGCTATGTTATTGGACCTAGTAGAGAGGTGGGATGCAGATTCATGTACCTTTCACCTTCCTATAGGTGAGATGACCGTCACCTTTGAGGACATCCACTGCATCTTGTGGATACCTATATGGGGCGAGGCTGTACACTTGACAAATGAGCGGTCATACAGGTAGATGTAGGATGACATTCTATACTATTTACAACATCCCATCCGACAGTCATCCATCAGTCCTTGCATTGAGCTTAGATGGATACAACATGCATGAACACCATTACTTCGGTGGATCATATGATCATTACTACAACACTAGCACTAATACCAAATGGATGAGGTGCCCACTTCGATCGCAAACTAGTTCACATCATTCGAGACATGGAGGAGCATAGGATTGTTTATGCTTAAAGTCATAGTATGATGGATCATCTATACTATGATTTGGGATGGTTTGGCTACCAAGAGCTAGATAGCATACTATATAGTATTGCAAGGATGCTGCTTCAAGCTTATCACTTGTACTAGACCCACTAGATTGCCTGCCATAGCAATCATGGGTTACCCATGGGCCTACAACTATGGTATGAGGCGGGCATTGAAGGAGGGAGATTTGTTGCACTGGTAGATTAGATTTGATCACTTAGATAAGGATGATATCTCCTGGAGACTATATCTCAGGATTCCATAGTGGACAGATGATATACATGAGCTAGTCATGCAGTAGTAGAACCAATTTATTTTAGGGAGGCACAATTACATAGTGAGACCATTCTACTATGATCTTTTCATGCGATAATTTAGACATATTCAAGTACCACCATAGGATCAATTCAAATACTTATGATCAACACAGAGTGCTCCTAGACCTGGGGACACTCATCTCACAATTAAGGATGTTTACATTAGTGGTTCAGAGGATGAGGACCACAACATGCCTCTAGTCTTTGATGCTAATGATGTAGGCAAGTTACTCGAGCCTATGACGATTGGTGGCTTGGAGGCTCATGACTAGCCCATGTCTTTCCCATGCACTACCTTGTAGGTCATGCTAGACCTCTTCTAGGTCATAGAGAGGATAGGGATGATGAGTAGGTTGATGGAGATACAGATGATAACGATACTGTGCCTGCAATATTTTTGGATTCAGAGGAGGATGAGGAAGAGGAGGATACCCAACCGATGAGCGATGACACTAATGAGATAGAGGAGGATCTAGTTTCCCATGATAGGAGAGATGCACCTCCTATTAGGTTCACTAGAACACATGCAACAACCACATTAGAGATCCGTACTCATGAGCATGGGGATGCCACCGGTAGTAGGCCATCCACACTTCCTACATAGAGGGGGATCACTATTCTATGATTATACCCTGACTGGTGGATTGTAGATCTAGGTGATGATGTGATATTTAAGTTATTTCATTATGATTTTATCTAAGTTATGTATATGCTTTATATATTATGATGTGTACTAATACCTTTTATGATTTCTATCTTGTAAGGTCCATGCGAGAGTGGCACAAGCTCTACCAGTGAGTGACCACTAAGATAATGCCTCCATTGCATACAGAGGATGATACACTCTTAGAGTACATGCCCCCACCTTCCGCAGAGCAACATGCAGACCTCTTTGAGTTAGTAGTGAGATTAGGCGTGACATACAAGAGTGCCACTACTTGTTTTGACCGACTTCTATTAGAGCTTTCAACACTTTGAGAATTTTGAGCCCGAACTGATAGTAGGATAGAGGATTCCCTATGAGTAGAGGTCTCAAGGTTACATGGGGAGTTGGCTAGGGTGCAAGCAGACAAAGAGTAGATAGATCGAGAGTGCATCGAGTTACTCATAGGGAGGCGAGAGTGGTTGGACTATCAGAGGGACTATGAGGATGCATGAGTCAGTGGTGATCAAATTCTACTACATCACGATGACCACAAGCATCACCAGACTTTGAGGCGTCTAGCAGTCATAGACCCTATTAGCATTATATTCCTTGATATAAGTACTTGAAGTTTTGATGATATATATATGAGCATTGATGTTTATGTTTTCATGATCTTATGTTGAATTAAATACCAATGTGATTTATTGAATATCCTTTTTTAAGAATTTTTAATAAATATCTCCATGATTTAATGTTTATGTGATCTAATTAAAACATTTTTAGTTTGTATTAGATATTAGATTGTGTTGAAGTATGCTATGTTAAATTAAATGCACTTAATGGTCTACTACCATTAAATGCATTAAGGATCTAAATTAACATAAGACATAAGATGATTTTGAATAGTATGAAAACTAAAGTAACAATTCAAACTTAATTTTGAATAATCACCTTAGATTTTAAGACACACCAAGATCGTTTGTTAAAGAATGAAGAAATTTGAGATAAAAATAGAACACCATCTATTTAATCTAACATTACTACTTTAATAACATACTATTAAAATAAAATGTTAGGTGTAGTATTGATGCAAATGCGTGGAATTGATAGGATCTTTTAGAGGTGTACCATCCATTTCTATTAATGTGTAGGCTCTAGACCATAGGTTTATTTAATTACATAAGGTCCTAACCAATTAGGGTGAAATTTTCCTTTTTCACTCAGAAGAGAATTTACATTATGCTAATTTTCATACTACACCAAGTCACCTTTGTTAAACATGCGAGGGATGACATGATCGTTATAAGTATGTTGCATCCATCTAGAATAAGCTTGGAGATGCTCAAGCGTATTAATATGCTATTAATCTAGCATTTCAAGCTAATGCAATCATTTCTCTTTATATGTCGTATCGTCAATAAGCCCTCTAAGAGCAATTTGCAGTGAAGGAATCTCTAACTCCAAGGGAATTATTGCTTCAGCACCATAGACAAGGTTATAGGTAGTGTTTCCTATACATGTTCTAATGCTTGTACAATAATCCTACAACAGATAAGTTAGTTGAGCATGCCAATATTTGTTACATTTTCTTATTGTTTTTCATAGAATTTTCTCAAGAGTCTTGTTAGTTGATTCCGCTTGACCATTTGATTGTGGGTAATATGGTGTGAAAAAATGATGTTGAATATGAAAGTTTTCCAAGAATTTCTTCACATCATTGTTCTTAAATGGAGTTCCATTATCTAAAATTAATGTAGAAGGAAGACCAAAGTGAGCAATAATGTGTTAGAATATGAAATGACATATTGCATTAGCTATCGTGGAATGAAGAGGGATAGCTTCTACCCATTTTGTAAAATAATCGGTAGCAGTAATGATAAATGTATGTACAGTGGAAGAAGGTGGTGATATTTTTCCAATAAGACCTAAACCCCAAATCGAGAATGACCAAATATGAACTTAGGCATGAAGCTCAAAAATAGGAGAATGAATCAAATTGTTGTGTTCTTGACATTTATTGCATTTCTTAACGTAGAAAAAACAATCTTGTTCCATGTTTCTCTAATAGTATCCTATATGAACTAATTTTTGAACTATCGATTTTCCTCCAAAATTTCCTCCATAAGCACCTGCATGAGCTTCATCAAGTGCTATAGGGATTTTAGATTGTTTAAGACATCTAAGTAAAAGAACATTAAATAATCTTCTGTATAACACGTCCACAAGGATTATACACTTAGATTCAAGTTTTTGAGGATGAGCTTGAGTGTTCTTAGTTGCAGGCTCAAGAAAAGTACCTTCTTTTAAATAGTTGAATATTGTCATGCACCATTCGCTAGAGTTTTCGATATTAGTTAATAGCACTTCTTTGCTTTTTTCATCTATTGATGGTTTGAGAATCATTTGGACTGTAAATGTGAAATGAACAAAAGGATCTGGAGGAGACACAAGAGAAGTGACACTTTCCATTGCATCTGCATGTTGATTATCCTTTCACCGTATATTGTTGATTGTATATGATTCAAATTTATATAATAATGTCATCATGAGGTCTTTGTGTCGAATGAGCTTATCAGGCTTTGCTTGATATGAACTGTTTATTTGTTTAATGACTAATAGGGAATCACCAAATACAAAAATGTGTTTGACATCTAATGCTAATGTTGCACGTATACCAATGATTAAAGCTTCATACTCTACACTATTATTCATACATAGGAAGTTTAAATAGAAAGATAAGGGAATAGGCTTACCTGAAGGAGGAATTAATATAACCCCCACTCTGGAGCTAGTTCGACATTTAGAACCATCAAAATACAATTCCTATGTTTTTTTTTTCTTTTTGAGTAGCCAACACATTCTTGTCAGGGAATGAGTCTATATTAGGTAGCGCTAAAGGAGAGGGATCATCAGCGAATAGGTCAGTCAAGGCTTGTCCTTTTATTTCCTTTTGAGAGAAAAATTTAAGATCAAACTTAGTTAACAACATAACCCACTTAGATAAGTGTCTTGATAAATCCATTTTTGAAACAAGGTGTTTCAAAGGATCAAATTTTGTCATCACATGAATTTCTACATTTAATAAGTAATGTATCAATTTACTAGTAGCAAATACAAGAGCCAAACATTATTTTTCTATTGTTGTATATCCTGTATTATAGTCAATCAAGGTTCGACTAATGTAATAAACTAGATGTTCTCTACCACTATCATCTTTTTGAGCCAATAATGCCTCAAGAGCATGGGCTGATGCTGTTGTATAAAGGATGAATGGTTTATCTTGCATAGTAGGTTGTAAAATAGGTGGAGTAGCAAGATAATCTTTCAAACTCTGAAAGGCCTATTTACAATCCTCATTCCACTTAAATTGAGCCTCTTTCTTAAGGAGTTGTGTAAAGGGTAATGTTCGGTCTGCTAAGGATGCTACAAAATGATGGATAGCTTGAATTCTTCTTTGTAGAGTATGCAATTGAGAAATGTTTTTAGGAGCTGGCATGTTAATGATAGTGTAGACACTGAAAAATGTCTTGAATGATATCATACACTTGAATCAGATATACTAACATCATTTCATCTTGAAACTCATCCTCTTTTCACCTAATTAATTGAATTAGCCTAGCTATTTAATTAATTGCCCCATTTTCATCTATTAACCTATGACAAAGTCAGGTTAATTCACCCCTTTTTGAATGCTAACGCTTCATCTCATTAAATTAAATAAATCAAACTATTTAATTTAATTACCTAAGTCATCTTATTTAATTAAATGTCATTTCACCTTCCCCCTTTCATTGAAACATTTAATTTAATGAAAATCACTTTATTCTTGTAAAAAACCCTAATTGTATGATTAAACCTTGTTTAACTAACAATTAATCTTTAATTTTCCTCCAAAAGGGGAATATTCCTTACACCTTTTTTGCACAATTAAAACTTTGTTTTAATTTCCAAAATATATTTTTTCCTTAGCCATGAGAATATTTCAAAGAATATTCTCTCTCCTCTAATCAAAAAGGGATATTCTCACTTGGCTTCTTGAGAAAGCTAAACTTGTGACTTCTTGAGCAAGTTACCTTGTAACCTGTGTGTGTAGGTTAAATGTGTGTTTGTTTGGAACAAATGGGAACCCTTTATTAAATATCATCTTGCATTCTCACCTGTTGATGAGAATCCATGATCTATGCCTCTTCTTTCTTTCATCCTTAACTGTTGATTGATCTTTTTGATCTCAACCCTTCATTTCACATTTGCTCTCCTATAAATAGAACACTATTTGGAGACAAATGGACCCATCTTTCAATTGAAAACTTATGCTATTGAATTCACTTACACTCACACTCATACTTTACTCACATTTAGCATATTTTAGTTCATTTTTAGTTTCATTTTAGTTTTAAGCTTCCATTAATGGCTTCCATGCATCCATCTTAGCTTGTTTATAAATTAGGGTTTGAATCTTTTAACTTAAGTATCACTTATATTAGCTTAGCTTTTGCATACTTAGATCATTTTTAGCTCAAAATCATGTTAATTTAACTCGCATCATGTTCAATTTAGCATAAATCATGTTTTCATCCACAAATCATAACAACTTCATCGATTCTCTTCAATAGAATTGATTGAAATAGGCTCATTGATCATAGGATTGGGAAAGGGTCATCGTTTTATATCAACATGACACCAATTCCAAAATGCGATAAGTTTCAAATTGGTTAAAGTAGGCATTTGACTATTTTTAGTAGTTTGTAGTGTTTAATTTAAATAAATGTTTTAGTTAACTTTCAATTTAAATGATCTTGTTTAAGATTGAGTATTAGTGGAAATGTTATGCTTTGATTCATCATAGATCAAGCATAATCAGCCTCACACTGATATCTTAATTTGATAGATAACATCAATTTTCTTTGTGTCCACATCAATGCCTTTGTGAGATACTATAAACCCAGAAAAATTTCCACTATCCACGCCAAAGACACTTTTTTAGATTCAATCTTGGCACACTATTTTTTCATATTCTTTCAAATATTTTTTGAATAATATTCAAATTATCTTGTCGAGTTAAAGGTTTAGCCAGAATATCATCAACATAATCTTCCAAGATCTTGTGTATGAAATCATGAAATATCAATGTCATAGCTCTTTTATATGTTGTGCCTACATTCTTTAATCCAAAAGGTATAACCACCCAACAAAATGTTCCTCAAGCTATAGTAAATGTTGTCTTGTATTGATCTTGAAAATTGATAAAGATTTGATTATATCTAATTTTTTTTCCATGAACGACAACAAAACATGTCATGTAGTCAAATCTACTATCATGTCAATATTAGGAAGGGGAAAATCATCTTTTAAAGATGCTTTATTCAAATCCCAACAGTTTGTACACATCCTAATGTATGACTAGGTGAAGCCACAATAGTGGTTTACAATTTGATGGAGGAAGGAAAACTGAGAAAAAATTACCCTATGGCAAAAAAATTGGTTTTAGGGGTTCGAATGAACCTATAAGTTTGACCGAACCAAAGAGGGGTTCGACTGAACTAGGGTTCGAACGAACCTATTTAATTATTGGACCCACATTTCCCACCTAAAAAATAAAAGGAAAATTCATATTGAGGGGGGTTCAAATGAACCCTGGTTCACTAGAACCCCTGGGGTTTCGCTAGAACCCCCTTGGTTCTAGTGAACCTGCCTTTTCCCTAATTTTTGACCTTGTTCACAAAAAAAACATATTTTTTTACGCTTCGAAGCTTGGGTTGAGGATGAAAATGGAGGAATCTTCACAAACCCAATTGGAATCAGGTAGTCCTCGGAACAAGCTATCCAATAAATATAAATTTAATATGTTTTGGTTTTATTATGTACTTGTTTTTTTAGTTTTATTAAACATAGGTTTTTCATTGAAAATGAAGGTCTCTATTCTGCACATATGGAAAAATAGTAGATTATAAAAAAAAAAAAAAATATGAGTGCACCAGATATTGAAGTCCTTGATCCAACAAAAAATAATAATTGAATTTCGATATAAAAAAATTTACGCATTATACGCTATGTTTGAATTGTAATTGGTTTGACTTTGAAACTTTATTAAAGAAAAAATATTCAATAAAAAACTATCTAATCAAGTGGAAGCACTAGATATCGGAGTTAAAAATCTAAATTCAAAAGAATTAGAATTTTATCCTTCATGGAAAAAAAGTTATGCGTTATACGGTGTACGTCACTTTTTAAAAATGCTATTTTAAAAAAAAAAACTAGTGTTCGTGGGAGATGGAAAAAGAAGTACAATCTGATTCCAATTTTTTTGAAAAAAATAGTTTTAGAATCTACAGAAAAAATGTGACGAGACTCTAGTTTGCATCATTTTCATACTCCTCACGGTTTAGCTGCTATAGGTGCCCAAATGTGAAGATTTAGTTAAAAATAATAATTTCAATGTCCAGTTTGGCCAAAAATTGTAAACCACTATTGTGGGATCACTCGATTATCAAGTTTTATGACTGCAACAATGTTTGAGATCCAAGTAGAATATTCAATAGGTTGTATAAAACTAGCTTCAAGAAGTTTTTCAATTTTAGCCTTAACCAAGATAGCATTCATCTTTCATATCTTTCGTCTTACTAGTTTAGCATCTTCTTCAAGAACTATGTTGTGTGTCACTATCTTAGCATCAATACCCGACATGTTCGAATAAGTCCAAGCAAAAATTTCATGAAATTCATGTAATAATGTTGCATGATCTTCTTGTTCATCTTCATCAAGGAACTTTCCTATTTGAATCACTCTTTCTTCATTAGTTGTATCCATCGGTATGTTGATTGTATCTCCCAAAGGAAGTGCATTTTGTCTCAAAATTTCAGATTTATGTTTGTCTTTTTCATCATCCACTTGATTAGCTTCCTTTTCTTCATCCACTTGTTTAGTACTAACCATAACACAAGTGACCCGATTTTTCTTAAGGGGAGTAAAAGATTTGTCATAAACTCCTAACATTTCTTTGAAAGCTTCATCATATTCAAAGTGTTCCAATGATTCTTCACATGTTGTATCAATTAATTTAGGATGTTTCAAAGTGAGAATTGTCTTAGGGGAATTACATATGATAGTGTTGATGTTGAGTGAGGGTCTTTTTGTTGCTTGTGTTATCTTAGAAGGACAATATCCAAGACAACTTTTGTTTCTTGTGTGTTAGGCTCTATAGAAACACAAATGTCTTTCTTTTTTCTTCCACTTCCTTTCCCACTATAACCAAGTTGTTTCAAGAGCTCATAACCTCTTCCATAAAGTTTCTCCATCTCTTTTAGATTTGGTGGTTTTTGGTAGTCTATCTCATCAATGGTCGTTGTATAACTTATGTATTCTTCAAGAGTGGATGAAGTAGATGCTTGTGAGGTTTCTTTCAAATTATGTGTTGACATTACCATTGGCTCTATTTTCTTTTCAATTTATTTCATTATATTTTGTATTCTCCCATGAATGTCAGTGTGAAATCTAAGGAACCCCAATCATCTTCTAATAATTTATTGACTTCATCAATGTTCTTCTCTTGTTCTTTGTCCTTTGCGATTTCCACTTTTGCAATTGGTATTAATGTTCTCACAAGACTTCATTTATCTTTCTCGACATGCAAACAACTTTCAGGCTCAAGGTCACCCTTGATTGTGTAAAATTTGTTGTTATAGACATACTTCATTTCAAGGGTTGAAGGCATGATGTTCATTTCATGAATCCATGGTCTCCCCAAGAGGAGATTGTAAGAAAGATCATGAGGCATAACATGGACCCGAGTTTGTAATGTTACCTTGTTGACTTTAATAGGTAATGTGATGACTCCAAGCAATTTTTTTCCTATGTTGTCAAACCCATGGATAGACAAAGTTAGGGACAATGTCACTCTTATCCATACAAATCTTCTCCAAAAGGCTCACACTACACACATTAAGGGTCAAACCATTGCTAACAAGGGTTCTCTTTATCCCAATCAAGGGCTATTATCATGAATGCTTCATGTCATTTTTGAACTTCCAAGGAGGGTATTTTGCATCATTTTCACCAATTTTGTCAAGCTGGAGCTTATTTTTCATTTTTGGCATAATTCTTGCATCCTAGAGCCTTTTTGGACCCCTGGGTTAGCCTTTTACATTTATTGAGAAATTAACCTAAAATTCAAAATTTTTGCCCGATTTCTTGAGGGGGTAGGGAATCAACTTTATTCTTTGGCCGGGGCATCTAAAAAATGAGAAAATCCTTTTTTTTTTAATTTTTTGATTTAAATAGTAGTTTTTAATCCAAAGGGCATCAGTCTTTGAATCAAAGCAGCAAGTACCTCACTTCAAAGAGGGGAAAAATGTAGACACTAAAAAATATCCTAAATGATATCATACACTCGAATTAGGTATAATAACATCATTTTATCTTGAAACTTATCCTATTTTTTCTTAATTAATTGAATTACCCTAGCTATTTAATTAATTGCCTCATTTTCATCTATTAACCTAACACATCAAGTCAGGTTAATTCACCCCTTTTCATGCTAATGAAGAACACCTTTGTCTTAGGAGAGCTACCTACTTCTCCTCAATCTCATGGGAAACCTACAACTAACAACAAAGATCCTGAAACTATCAAGATGGAAACTAGTACCTTCATGAAGTGGGGGTATTTGAATCAAGAAGATGTCAATGAGGATGATATCTCTAAACTTCTCTATCAAGATGAATGACTTGTCGTGGCTCTTCCTATGGAAGATGATAGCAAAGGATTGCAACTCATGAAGGGAATGGGATATAACAAGAATGAGAAGCTAGGACATAATGATAATGGTTTACTATAACCCATAATTCTTTAGAAACAACTAAAGAATCTTGGCCTAGGTTATACTACTAGCAAGGTCACCCTTATTGGTAAAGGTACTTCTACTAAACGAGTGGAGGCTTCCTCTTGGTTACCTGCATCATGTAATACGACCTTAGATGAAATCCCTCTGGATGTTGTTGACCTATTTGAAAAAAAATCCCTCTTCATGATATCCATTACATCCTTTGCTCCAAGAAATCAACCAACTGAAATATGCCTAGTCTACCCACAACTCATTGACATGGACCAACAAGGACCACCAATTCTTGATTTATTCAAAAACGATGGAGCGATCTCAAAATGACAACTTACCATGGGTAGATCACAAATCAGGTTTTGACATAGAGCTAGATACATAAGCATACTATGGGGGGATGATTGAATCCTTAGTCACAAAATTGATGAAATGCAACTAAAATGTAGATCTTCAAGTGAAAATCACACTATGACTCTTTTTTATCCTAAAAATATAAAAACAAAGGACACATATGATGATGAAAACCTCTCTAAGGTGCCCAAGGATGAGGGATTCAATCTTCCCCTTAGTGTAATGCATCTGGAGAAGTTAGCAGTACTAGCAGAAAAGGACACACCAATCAATGTGGGTTCCGAAGAAGCACCTAAGATCACTTTCTATGTCGAATCCTTGTTGGACAAAGAGAAAATGAACCTGACCTCATTCCTAAAAGAGTGCAAAGATAAATTTACATGGTCATATACATATATGCCAGGAATCAACCCAGAGGTGGTTGTGCATCACTTGGCGGTCTATCCTGAAGCTAATCCAGTCAAGAAAAAATTAAGGAAGATGCACCCTTAGATAACACTCTTGGTCAAAATTGAGTTGTAAAAGCTTCTTGACATTAGATTTATCTGATTGAGAGATTATCCTAAGTGGGTTTCAAACCTGGTACCGGTCTCAAAACCCACTAGGGGCATCAAAATATGCACTAATTTTAGAGACTTAAATAAGGTGTGTCCGAAGGATGATTTCCCTCTTCCTAATATTGACCTCATTATAGATTTAATAGTTGGGCATGAAATTTTGTCACTCATGGATGGTTTTTCAGGCTACAATCAAATCATAATCGCCAAGGAAGATCAAGAAAAAACTATGTTCACTTGTCCATGGGGAACCTATTGTTGGAATGTGATACCGTTTGGGCTAAAGAATGAAAGAGAAACCTATCAAAGGGAAATGAACCTCATCTTCCATGAAATGAGCCACAAAATAGTTGAATATTATGTGGACGATATTTTGGAAAAAGAAAAGAAAAGAAGTGAGCACATACAAGTCTTAGGACACATCTTTGACATGCTAGAAGAATACAAAATAAGGCTAAATCTAGAAAAGTGTCTTTGGGGTCACATCAAAGAAACTCCTTGGATATATCGTCTCGTAAAGAGGGATAGAAATTTATCTAGAAAAGGTAAAATCCATCCTAGAAATGGAACCATCACAAACACTAAAGCAGATGGGAGGGTTACAAGGAAGATTGAAGTCCATCAGGAGGTTCATAACATAACCATCAGATAAAATCCACCCCTTTTCTCATATTCTCCATAAAGGGATAACTTACAAGTGGGATGAGAAGTGTGATAAAGCTTTCTAATAGATCAAATACTATATACTAACACCTCCAGTAATCATGCCACCAATATGAACAAACCACTAATCTTGTATATCTCAAGAACATCAACAACACTAGGAGCTCTACTGGCACAACATAATGAAAACAGAAAGGAAAGAGCTATTTACTACATCAACATGACTTTATTGGGCTATGGAATGAACTATTCACCTATTGAGAAAGCATGCTTAGCAGTAGTTTTTGCTTCAAAAAAGTTCAGGCACTACATGCTGTCACATCAAATCAGATTCATTGCCAAAAGAAACCCCTTAAAATACCTGTTATCCAAAGTAACTCTTACAAGGAGTATGGCCAAATGGGTGATGATCTTAATGGAGTTCAACATAGAGTTTGTAGAGTG
Organism: Sequoia sempervirens; assembly: GCA_007258455.2. Taxonomy (NCBI): domain Eukaryota; kingdom Viridiplantae; phylum Streptophyta; class Pinopsida; order Cupressales; family Cupressaceae; genus Sequoia; species Sequoia sempervirens. Next base: position 109,027,970 of record VDFB02000008.1, on the reverse strand, counting down.
TAAGCCAATCAAGGGAAAAGTGATCATAGAACAACTAGCAGAAGCACCTTCCTATATTGAGAACACTTTGATATCTCATTTCCTTAATGAACCAGTGTTCCTTATCAATCTCATAGCTCAATGGAAGATGTAATTTGATGGATCATTCACCCAACATGGATCAGGAGTAGGTATTCTTTTGATCACCCCTCAAGGTGATTTCATCCTAGTCATATTGATTGTTGTTCCCTTACACTAACAACATTATTGAGTATGAAGCTGTAATCACAGGTCTAAGGATAGCGGTTCAGTGGTAGATACAAGAGATGAAAGTCTATGAAGAATCACAACTGGTTATCAACCAAGTCAATGACAACTATCAAACTAAGGATGACAAGCTCACTCCTTATAAAAAGATGGTGGAAAGTATCAAGGACTTTTTATAGATGTAACTTTTGAGAAGATTCGTTGCATGAATAACAAAGCAACATACACCATGGCAACAATTGGATCACTACTAGACATGCCAAAAAACATCCTCCAATGTGAATTCTTGGTAGAAAAACTTCTCATACCAAATTTTGAGATCCCTAAATCAAAATTCACGTGTGTCATTGTTGGTCCTGGATCATCGTGGTACCATGACATCTTTACCTACCTAAGTAGAGGAACCCTTCTATTTGATATATCACCTTGAACCTTAAAAAGACCTTTGTTAAAAAGGCATCCTAATTCATGGTCTTAGGTGATACCC
>VDFB02000008.1:108975357-109027137 GCA_007258455.2 Sequoia sempervirens | reverse complement strand
GATGGTGGTTGTGAAATTAGAAGAGGAATCTTCGATACTCTAGTTGCTGCTAGAACAAGGACTAAAGGTAATGTTTATCAGCTCAAAGGTAATGGTGAAAAGTGCTTTATGTCTCAAATTAATGAAAGTTGGCTATGGCATAGAAGAATGAGTCACATAAATTTTGATAGCCTAGTGAAGATTAGTTCTACTAATGTTGTGATAAAATTTCCAAGGATGACAAAGAATATCAATGCAATCTACAAAGAATGACAAGTGGGAAAGAAAACAAAGAATAGGTTCAAGACTATGGAATATTCTATTGCAAGTCCTTTAGAGTTGGTGCATACAGACCTATGTGGACCTACCAGAATAAGAAGATCATATGGCGACATGTATTTCATGCTATTGATTGATGACTATTCTAGAATGAATTGGGTAAATTTCTTAAAGAAAAATTAAAAAACCCTACATAAGTTCAAATCATTTAAGTCTATGGTTGAGAATGAAATGGATGTAAAAATAAATTAATGCTTAAGGTCTGATAGAGGTGGTGAGTTCACCTCCAATGAGTTTAACAGTTTTTTGTGAAGATCATGGAATAAAGAGGCATTTTCTAGCTCCTAGGATTCCTCAAAAAAATGGTGTTATGGAGAGGAAGAATAAAATAATTCAAGAAGTAGCTAGGACAATGATGACGAAAGACAATATACTAGATGTATATTGGAGAGAAGCAATTGATATTACAGTCTACATTCTTAACAGAGGTTAAGCAAGAGTGAACAATTCAAAGATTCCCTATGCGTTATGGTATGGTAAACCTCCTACTATGAAACATTTCAAATTTTTTGGAAGTAAATGCTATATCTGAAGAGATGAAGAAAACTTAGGAAAGTTTGATGCAATATATGATGAAGGAATCTTCCTTGGATATTATACAAGAAGCAAAGCTTACCTGTGCTATAATAAAAGGTTGAAGAAGATTGTTTAAAGTGCAAGTGTTAAGGTGGATGAGGAACCAATGAAGAATTTAGTACCAATAGAAGGATATGAATTTGATGAATCCCCTTGCAGTGAAGAATAAAAGGATGAAGAAAAGGAAAAAGAGATGACAGATGAAGAGGAAGAAGCTTAAAAAAAAATCCCTAAGACTCCTAATTATGTGCAACTCTGTGAGTTCATCAGGGAGTACATATTGGAACTCCTTGAGAATAGGATAGTAATCTAAATATGGTTCATTGCTAACAGGGTTACTAATATGAACAACATAGATTGCACATCCCTTTCGATGAGCCTTCTTGAGCTACATAGAAAAAATATTTCTAAGCTCTAAGGGTCCTTACATTCCACAAATCTCGACTGGGTTTCCATAATCATCTAGACAATTGACTACCTTATCCTTACAATTCACTATAGCCTTATGCTCGATAACCAATTTATTCCCAAAATTACATCATATGAGCCTAAAGGTGCCACATACAAGTTGAACTTGGTTTGGAAGGTTGGAAGCTCTAACTCGCTACAAAAGAGATAGGTATCTACCCTTCGATCTACTCGATTACCATAAACTACAACAAATCCCTGTGATTTGCTCCATTTTTTGCTTCCACCCATTGTTTTAATGTATTTTTTGCCAATTTTTTGATAACGTCGGTGCTATTTATTGGGATGGCATTATTTTTGGAATGTATTTGCGCCGATCAGGAAAAGTCAGCGCTAATTTTGGTGCTCCTTTGCGTTGAAATTAGCACCCCCTTTAGTGCCAATATTGGCTTCGAGTGTGGCACCACCGTTAGCGCTACATTTGGCTTCGAGTTTAGCTTCAAGTTTAGCGCCACTTTTTTGCTCCAAATTTAGCTTCAAGTTTAGCTTCGGGTTTAGCACTGGTTTGGACACCCCTATGTTGAAGAGACTTATTTATATGTCTCATCGACGATGTAAAAAAGTGAAATTTTATAAAGATATGGGCATATCGAGGAGAGAATCACTTACGTCACATCGACAAGGTATATCTACAAGTGCTTAGTGAAAAAAAACTATTGGATATAATGAAGTAATGTCAATGAGACATTGAGATATCGGGAACACAAATAAGATTGTCTCATTGACACTCCTCAAGTAATGATCAAAAGCATACACCGCTATACCGTCATCAAGGTGAACAACATAGGCAGTAGAGCGGTATACACCGCAACCTCTCAGCAAGAAACCTTGAGCAAGGTGGTAGTGCGGTAAACAACATAAGGGAAGGGAAAAACACTACCATACTACAATGATAATCACGAGTCTCCCCGACATGGCAGAGTTACACCGATATATAAAGAAATACCGCCGAAGGAAAATATCAATGAGACAGTGGCATATCGACAAGAGATATTAACTTGTCTCATCAACATCGGCAACCAATATTAGAGGAACATAAGATCTAATGTCGATGAGACATTGAGATATCGGTAAGACAAATAAGATTGTCTCATTGATACTCTTCAAGTAATGATCAAAAGCATACACTACTATACCACCAGGAAGGTGAGAAACATATGTGGTAGAGCGGTATACACCACAATCATTTGAATATAGCCTGCCAAAATACTCTAAAACTCTAATAAACATACTCTAAAATTTTTGTCGAAATCTTATTTTCAAGCATAGCCCGCTAGAATGGAGTTTTCATTTTAATAAACATACAATAAAACCTTTGTTGAAACCTTATTTTCAGGCGTAGCCCGCCAAAGTGGAGAAGTGTTTCAGTAAAGAATGATAGAGAATGGTAAGGAGATGTACATGATAGGAGGCATAGGATTCATTGTTGTTTATCTCATTCTTGCTTTGATCAACAAGGGTTACAATGTTCGCGCTACTGTTTGTAATCCAGGTATTTAATTGACATATTTTTGCATAATCTCAAATTCCTTCAGATGCTTTTGAAGTATCAATGTATCCTATATAGGGTTTAGGATGAATTCTTTTAATTTTAAAAAATAAATTAGATGCTTTTGAAGTATCAATGTGTCTTATATAGGGTTTAGAATAATTTCTTTTAATTTTAAAAAATAAATAAATTATGTATTTTCCTATGTTTAGATAATGTGGAGATCTCTTAAATCTTCCCTAGCACACTGTCCTCTTTCGCATTGTGTTCATTACTCTAGCTACTAGGGTTTTGCATTTGACATCTTTAATATCTTCATGATAGTGGCTTTTAAATAGATCTCAGTCTTTTCTTTAATCTTTATCATGGTAACCCTTGAGTTCCATAATCTACCTTCAATCTCTTCTAAGAACGTTGTCTTAAGCTAGACTGCATAGTATGCATATAAAGAAACTCCTTCATACCTGCCATTGTTCCAAACCACCACTCATCGCCTTCTTTAAAATGCTGCCTCGATAAGCACAGTAGCATGTTTTAAAATCATGGTTGCTAGTGATTGACCATTAAGGTCACTAATTTCATCAAGATACAATGAGTTTTTTGTCTTCAAACTTAAGGCATTATGCAAGATAACATTGTGAATTGTTTGTTGTGTACAATATCATTTTCTTTCACATTTACTGCTTTGCTAGCTACCTTTAAGACTGGATATTGCACCATCAACTACAATCTAAAAAAACTCACTCACTATCACTTGAAGATTTCTTTCATGAGCATCCTTGTATAAAATAAAACTATTCCCTATAGACTACCTACTTACTAATATAGGGGACTCATTGTTTCATGGTATTTTGAGTTTTATTTAGAAGGGATTAATATGTGGCATTTTTATGTGTTGGAAGAATAGATTTTGATGCAATGTTCGGGTATGGACGGTTCAGGAAAAATTGGATTTCTATCGGTGTCATAACCAGGTTGGAGAGTACCTTGAGCTGGTGTGAAACACTTTCGGGTGTTTTCGGTTGGAAGTAGAACCTAACTGTAGGAATTTATGAATATCTGACAGAGGAAGTTCCTACATTCTAAAGGTAAAATCATAAATCTACTTATCTAGTTTCTAATCCAACCTGACTTCTTTAATATCTGATAGAGAAAGTTTGTACATTCTAAGATAAAATCATAAATCTTCTTGTCTTTGTACAATCTCTCATTTGAATTGTTTCTTTAATAGTTTTAGGGCCACGTCCACATACATATCTTCTTCTTTTGCTAGTTGAATGCTCAGGCTCTGCATTTACTCCAATCTCCATCTAAAATAATCAACAACATGCATTAATTTATGATTGTACCTTACGACGGTGTGAAACACTTCCGTGTGTTTTTGCTCCGAAGCAGAACTTGTGTGTAGGAATTTCCAAATATCCGACAGAGTAAGTTCCTACATTCTAAAGATATATTCTATGAAACATTCCTTATTTTCTATGAAATAATGTATATATTCTTGTACTTGTAAATATTCTTTTACTGTTATGTCTATTAAAGAAAATAGAGTTTGAATTAAAAATGCTTCACCCTTTTTTGTGAGTATGTAAATTATTGTTTAAGGAAAAATATTACAGTGTTTACATTTTTAGTTTACTAGTTTCAAATCTTCATTTTATATAAAATTGTATGTGCTTTTTATCTCTAATGACATAAAACAATAATGTCATCAGAATCAGGGTTTTCAATTTCAGCACCATCATTGTCCACACTTTTCATATCCTATTCACTTTTAAGTACGATCATCAAAATTTTATTTTTATTTCTTGTCCTAGTTAATCTTGATTCCTTTAAGCACAACACAGTGGGTTGCATGTTAAATTTGAAACATTTTCTTTGCATTTTTTGTATATATTATTTTCTCAGTGCATCATTATGTAACAAAAATTTCACTTTTGAGATATATAGTAAAAATAAATGAAAGCACATGTTTGCTTTGTCAAGGGAAATGTATGGTGAATACCCTATGTCTTTTAGATAAGTGTGCAAGCGAAATAAGACATAACTGATTGAATATGATTTTCTACTGTACAATTGTTTTTTTATGCGGAGGCTGCAACAACTTATCATGGATTAGTTTTGGCTAAGAAACAAGGTGTTTCTAAACTATGGCTAGAGGGGGACTCTCTTAATGTGATTAATTGTCTCATGATGAAATGTCCTCCATGGTCAATTTCTGATTTTATTAATGACTCGATATCTATTATTAACTCTTTTGAGGAGAGCAAAATTACACATATTTTTCATGAAGTGAACATGATGGCTGATGGGGTTGCTAACGTGGGAGTGGTTGAGAGATCTGAGTAGGATTCTTTTGAATCGCTACCTCTTAATCTGCAGTGTATTTATAATGATGACCAGCTGGCTTGTTTCTAGGAGAGATGTTCTTGGGGAAAGGTTTTTCATTATGATTTTAAGTTGGGTTTTGCATGTCAACCCTTTGCTCTTTCAGTTTCATTATTATTTCCTTGGTTTTCGTAGAAGGATGGACTGGTAGTTTTGGTAGGGTTATTTGGAATGATAAGCCCACACGTATTTGTGGGTGTTTGTTGTATTGTTTTGAGTAGCACCTGGTTCATTTTACTTTTTCATTTCTTCCAAGTGTTCTTGGGTTTTCATTTGTTGTCTGTCACTATGGGTGCTGACCATTGCAAAATTGAGCTGAGTTCCTGTGAAGATTTTCAAAAAAATGCTATTGTGTGGGAGCACTTGGAATTGGGGGGAGTTACTCAATTTATGTAGAGAATTCAAGGCCTAGATGTAATGGATTTCTTTGTTAAAGGATGGAATGGGAGGTCTCTGCATTACCAGGGCATTGAATTTCGAATTGAAGAGGATTTTATTGCGGAGGTAACTGGTTTTTCAGTTGCTGGGAGAAAGTTTTTTAGAGACAGGGGAGCGACTAAGAAGGATTTTGCAAATTTCTTTAAACATGACAAGAGGAAGAAAGTTAAGGAAATTGGAAGTGGAGGTTATGCTAGGAAGTCCCTGAAGCCGCTTTGGAGGGACCTCATTTTGGCCATTATGCACTACTTCACCCTTGAAGGTAGATTCTCTGTGGTTTACAATCACCATTTTATGCTCTTAAATTATTTTAGGCATAATGTTTCGGTCTTGTTTCCTTTTTACCTGTTACATTCTATGGAGAAGAGTATTAAAGACCATAGAAAGAACCCTAAGAAGGTGGTTCTTCATCAAGGGCTTATGTGTTTTATTTTTTCTCATATCAAGCTAAAGTTGATCTCGGTCTCCCCTAAAACTCTTGGTAAGAAGGAAGTTAATAATGATGGGTATGAAATAGGGGACTCCGTCAGTGAATGGGTCGGTAGTTCAGAGGAGGAAGAGTCATAACTTGAGGATATGTCTATTGATGAAGGAGGCTTTGAGGAAAGGGATGAGGAATTGGAAGAATGGGGTAAGGGCTATGAAACTATGGCTAATTCTGTTAGAAAATCTTCGAATGGGAAAACCAAAGGCATGAAGAAAGTTAAAGCTTCCACCAAAAGGAAAATTGAGGTGGTTGCCCCTGGTTCAAATGTGAATCTCGCGTTGTCTTCTGGAAAAGAGGGTTTGAAGGGTTTTCATCTTGTGGGTGATGAGGGTTTGAAGGTTTTCCATCATGTGGGTGATGTGGATCCTTCAAATGTTGATTGTGTTCAGAATGATTCATTGGGGAATCTTGTTCCTGGTAAGGATGGTTTGCTAGAGAGCTCCCCAGTGCAAGGGCTCAAGGTGTCGGTTAATTTGGGTGGTCAGTTGAGTGGCCCTGCTGATATGGGAAACTCTATGATGGAGGTGAAGCCTAATGAGACTGGCTCTGTGGATATGCAAGGGATTGATGCGGTTAATTGTTCTCAGGATTTTTCTGCTGTGGAGAAGGAAGTGAAGAAGGAATGTCTAGAGGCGTTAGCTGATTTGGAGAATCTTCCAGAAAAGGAGAGGATAAAGGTGGATGTTGTGGATGTTGAGGATTCCCTAACTGAAGAAGAGGATGAACAAAATGGGGATTGTTCTGATGCCCTTGTTGACTTGGAGCAGAAGGGATAGCCTCCGATTAATTGGGATGAAATTGACATGAATATGTATTGTAGAATGGACGAAGATGGGACGAGAAACCCGCTTTCCCTAGTTAAGTGGTTATTTTCTGAGGTTAAGGAGCTCAATCTTTAGATGAAAAATTGGTAGGATGTTTGTGTTGCTATGCTAAGAGGTAACCAAAAGAAATGGGAAATAAAAGGAAAAGTGAAATCAATGCATATTAAGCTTAATTTAAGCTACTAGCTGATGCTAATCGTTTGGGGGTTTCTCATGAGGAAAGAATTTCCTCTTTGGAAGTTATTGTTAATAAATTGTTAGAGGATAGAGTGGAAAATCTGGAGGATAAAATGGGAAAGATGTCAGAGGACTTGAAAATGGTTGTCAATATCAGCAATAACTCTTTGAAGAACACTCCTATGGGTCTTTCTGTTCTGAATGAGAAAGCGCTGAATTGGACTGAAAAACTGCTTGACTTAGGTAATATGGAGGAAATCATTGAAGAGATTAGTGGCTCTTACCTGGTGGAGAAAGCGAAAGCTTCTACTCCTATGCTGGAGAAGGACATGCAGGTGGGTCCGTGCCTTAGGACAAGGAGCAAGATGAAAAATAGGGTTGTTGTTGTTGAGGAGTTGAAGGATGTTATCAGTATCCATGAGGTCATCAAGGGGAACATAGAATTGGCTAATTTTTTAGATAATTTGCTGTAGCTGGTGCTTCCTCTTTTGGTTCAACAAGTTTGTTGATGTTTTTTGCTTTTGGGTTTGCTTTTGGGTTGCTAATGTTCCATCTTATGTCAGCTTTTTGGTTTTTTGGGCTGTTGGGCTTAGTGGTTTAATTTCTCTTGCAACTTGGCATCGTTGTAAATGGTTTCAGGGCCCCTTCAAAACCCGTTTTTCCTTATCAAAAACTGATTCAATATGATTTTCTATTGTATAATTGTTTTTTATGTGCTTTTACTTTTTGCATGTGGATTACCCTCAGAAAGAGACTACTTATCTTTTCTTAAATGATGCCTTTACATTTCCTGTCTATGAAAGGAATTTACTACTTGACAACAGGTTCATGAACTTCATACAAATTAAGATTGGTGTAAAAGGCCATCCCCACAAATGTTGTTTGGTCTAGAATTATAATGGAAAATTAAAAATCTTGCTAGGAGAATAAAATAGGTTTTCAATTGTCCAAGTACAACATAATTTCATTGAAGCATTTCAAAGTTTAGGCATTTGAGATTCATGGAAAAATTAAACACATTTATGAAAATTAATAACATTTAATTTTTACAGTCCATGATAGTTATGTAAAAATTTGCATAGTTTATCCATGATTAATAACATTCAATTTTCACAGTCCATGATAGTTACAAAGATAAAAGTATATAGGGAAGAGGTGGGGATAGGAGTTGCATTTTTTAGAATTGAGGTTCAGAAATATGTTTGTATAGGATATATCTCATATTCACATATATATATATTTTTAAAAGTGAATAAAATTATTGTATATATAATTATTATTGAAAATGTAGTATTTTAAATCTATTCAAATTCTATTTTTTAATGCGACTTCCTAGTTTGAGTAGAGTCTATTGATACTTTAGATCTTAACATCCATGCATCATCGTGCAGAAAATTAAATTATTAGAACTAAATATTTAATTTAATCTATTAGAGCTAAAATATTTCTCATCTAAAATTTTGAATATGGTATTATCCATGATCGCAACATGAACGCACTTTGGAAAGAAGTGTTTGAATAGAAATACACTTCTTGGTAAAATTTTTGTTTCTATCATGAAAGGGGTAAGTTACTAAGTGCTGCAATACCTTAACAACCATAAGTAGAGTGTAAGTTTGAATGTCATTCTATCCAATATTCTCATTATTGCAGCTGTATCTATTTAAATATAATTTTAGGATAAACTATGATTACAATTTGAATTGTTAAAGTGTTAAATTGTTTTTTTCAAAAGTGATCTTTAGCCTTTTTAAAGATTCCTATAGATGACATTTTTCACATGGGAAGAATTTAAATTTATCCTAAAAATTGTAAATAAAAGAAGAGCCAAATAGAAGTGCAGAAAATAGAGTATAAAATAGATAAGAAAAACAATAAAGATGTGACACTAGTATTTATCATGGTTCACAAAAAAATATCAAAATAAATTTTGTGCTTAATCAATGTTGTCTCATCTATTTACACCTAGTATTTTTATGTCGTCCACGTCCTCTCTCTATGGCCTCCTTTGTGAATAAAAATGCTTCCATAGAAGCTTTCACCGCATTGCCGCCTAGAAGGGAGAAGCAACTTGTGGGAACACAACAAGAACCGCTCTACCGCATCGAGCTGATGAAGGAGCCGTGGGATGGTGGTGGTCACCGCACTACCGCATGCCAATGGTAGAAGACTTGCCTGACCGCAATAAAACATACAATGATAGGCGCTCAATTAGGCGCACTTGGCACCGCCTTAGGCTCCCCAAACTGATTACATTAACGACCAAAATTTGGCACTCAAGCTTGTGTTAAGGAAGAAATCAAATGACAAAAACATGCAAAAAAGGGAAAAATGCCACGCGAAGGAATAAATCAAAATCAAAAATTAAAAAATTTCCTGCGTGAAGGAAGAAATCAAACAACATAAAAGGGAAAAACGTCGCGCAAAGGAAGAGAGCAGGGCACTACCAGCAACTGAAGAGATCATGAAGCCAAGATGTACGAAGGAAGTCTAGTGAGGAGAGTACGCAAGTATTTGAATTTTTTTATAAGATTATATCAAATTTATTAAATGATATTTAAATTGTTTTTTTCTTCGATCGGTGATAATATTTTTATTTTATTTAATATAAATCAAAATATACAAAGATCCAAATAAAAAGTTCTTCCAGCACCATCACATCATGTCTGTTAAAAAATAATAAAAACCTACAGATCAAAAAGCCCTACCACAACCGCCTGAAAACTATCCAACTAACTACTAACCAAACACCAGTTATTTATAGTATTAAAACCAAAAACAAGGCTTAACCCCTTAAGTTTATACATCAACATCTAGCTTAAACACAGTAAAAAAGTTTACACGGAAGTTCCAAAAGCGCTTCCCAGATGCAATGGGCACATTTCCACGAGTGGCTTCACCTTCTTTCTCAGACGCAAATCCTTCTTCTCACACAACTCCTCTCTAGCGATGGCTTTGAGTCCTGCTATTATCTCCTCAGTCTCCATTAATTTGATGCATAGTTTCAAAGCTTGCCACCCCCATTTCGTACCCTCTCTCCACATGGCTTTGGTTCTTCCTTCTGACCACCTAATGAAAGGGTGATTTATCTCTACTACTTTTGGGTCCACACCTTCCATGCCTTTGCTCACAAAGCCTTTTCCTAGTACAACCCTTTCCAGGATACTCTCCATGTTCACTAAGAAATCCCTATGCACCAATGCTTTCATCACTTTCCTTACAACCTCCACCGACTCTCCTAAGTCCAATCCCCATGCCATGATCAAAGAGTATATATCCATATTAGTCCAATATCTGTGCTTCAAAATTTCAAAGCCATTATCCAGAATGATTTGCACAAATTGCACCACCTTCACATCCTTGTACAGGAACAAGCCACACAGTCTCTTCATCATCACTTTGCCATCAAAAGGATCCAATTTCCTCCTCACTTTCAGAGTTAAGTTGGCCTCCATTTCTTCTCTGGTATGTTAGCCACTAGACTACTTCACACTGCCATCCTAGCACTTTCCTTACTCCCGCAAACCAAGAAGCATCGAAGGAAATGTAAGAAAAAACTTCATTACATAGCAAATTGCTGACAAACTTCATTTAATGCCGAACGTACGTCCAATGCCGAAAAAAAGAGTTAATTCTTCAATAATTTTGAAAAACATTCCTTCAATAATTTGTAAGTATATTTAATATGTTAAATGATATATTTTTTTATTTCCTTGGAAAAAGTAATGATTGCATTTCTGGGTTCGACTTCTAATTCATCCCATGTTTTACCTTCCTCCTCTTCAGAATCTTCTTCTTCTTTGTCCTCCTCTAACTCCATAAGAGATTCATCTTCTGAACCTTCCTCATCTGATTATAATTCCTCTTCTACATTAGAGGGTTCGTATCCTTGATCCGACTCTTCTGAATTATCAGAATTAGAATCACTAGCTTCCATATTCAAAAATTCCCAACCACCATCTTCAATAAATTTATTTGGATCATTAGTAATACTCTTCAAAATTGGCCGCTAGTTCAAGTTCATTCTGCTTTCATAATACTTTATATCCATGAAAACCAAGCTCTCTAAATGGTATATCAAACTCTAGTTCAAAATATTTTAGCTGAGGCTGCTCCTATAGCTCTCTTACTTGCTTATAAAATCCTTGAAACTCCGATTTCTTAAAATTCAAAAGATAAATGGAATGTCCTCAACACCCAGTAGAGCTATCCAAAAAAGCTAACTAAAAGCTAACCCAATTTTTTAGTTTAATAATTTAATTATAAAGTTTAAACTTTGAATGTTAATTTTTTTGTGTTATTGGCTTATTGTAGGCTGCAACATTGTTTAATATTTATATCTATAAATTGTCTCTATCACATTAATAGTGTGTCAAAATGGAAAGGAACTTGTTGGAAGTAGTATGCTCTAAATTTCCAATACTTAGTGAATCTAGATCCATAGTTAGTAATGTCCAAACAAAACTTGTCCCAACAACCATAGGGAAATGGGAAAAGTTAATGGGTAATAATCAATGGGCTACACAAGAGGCTATCATATTGTCAGCTGATTACCTAAGCCTTCCCCCATTGATTATTACCCATTAACTTTTCCCATTTCCCTATGGCTGCTAGGACAAGTTTTGTTTGGAAATTACTATGGATCTAGATTCACTAAGTATTGGCAATTTAGAGCATACTACTTCCAACAAGTTCCTTTCTATTGTGAATGTGATAGAGATAATTTATAGTTATATATATACTTAGTATTGGAAATTTGGAGCTTAACACTTCCACATTTCTTTAATCAATTTGGAGCATAAGACTAAGACTACTCAAATGACATTGCAACCAGGTAAAAAATTATTAAGGGCATAATAGTAATATACTTGTGTATGTGTATTTCCTTCAGCTAAAATTTGTGTTTATACTTAAGTGATCGATGTATACTTGTGTATGTGATCAAATTTTCTTCTATTTATTGATATTATTGTGTATTTAAGGTTTGTTTAATAAAGGGTGCATGAAACAAGTTTTAAATCCTTAAAAATCTTTAAATTTCTAGGGTTTTTTCATTTATCTAAGTCTATGCTGAGTTCGGGCGCCGAGTCCTCGAGTCCCCGAGTCGAGTCACCCTAGCCAAGTTCGAGGTGAGTTTGAGTCTCATTACTATGGTTGTGATACAAACAAAAGGTGCTTACACATTGGCTAAATATATACTCATCAAAATGACCAGAAAGAAATTTCAAATTTGTAAGTAAACTTTGACAGTCAAGAAAAACAATCATAAAAATTGGAAGTAAAATTTGGCAGACATTTAGGTGAACTTAAATTTTAATTCATCTAACTTTATGCCTCTTGGCAGACATCAGGATCTCCCCTCCTAAATTTTGGACCACATCCATTACCTCCACATAAAAATGGACATCCTTGGTCTTCTTGGTTCCAACGCCATGATATGGTTATGCAAATGAAAATGAAGCAAAGTAATCATCTCCTTCTCCACTGGCTGGAAGAATGAATGCTTAATGTTTTGATACATGATATCAACTCTCTCTTCTGCTCTCATGGTTGAATACCGAAATCCTTTATGGTGGGCCTCTAGAGTTACAGTCATATTTCATCCTCTTCCACCAAATGCTGGCCTGATCCACATGTCTGTCGGCCTAATTGGCTTTGTTTTTGAAAGCTGAAGTTTCTCCCGAGTCACCAGTGTAGCTCTCTCTACCTTTTTAGACTCTTTCATTGCTACATATCGTCTCTGGGATTTAATAATTTGTACCACATGGTTGACGTGCTTTGAATCCTTGCATCTAAAGGAAATTTCTTTAACATAAATACTGCTAGGGAATTTCAATGATGGCATTGTAGTTAGCATTAAAGCCAATACCTACAACATTGAAAGTTATCCTTATATAAGAATTCCCTCCATCTTGTTGTCTTGTACCACTCTTGATGGTGGCTACATGAAATCTGATTCTGACTCCTCTTCTACATCAGAGGGTTCATATCCTTGATCTGACTCTTTTGAATTATCAAAATTAGAATCACTAGCTTCCATATTCAAAAATTACCAACCACCATCTTCAATAAATTTATCTGGATCATCAGTAATACTCTTCAAAATTGGCTTTTAGTTCAAGTTCATTCTGCTTTCATAATAATTTATATCCATGGAGTTCAACCATTCCTTGATACCAACAAGTGAAGATTGAGGAATGGCATCAATGCAGAGTCCCTCTCTTGCTGTTCTTCCTCAATTTCATCAGGATCATACATTGACCTTCTTTCCCCTCCTAAATTTTGGACCACATCCATTACCTCCACATAAAACTAAATATCCTTGGTCTTCTTGGTTCCCACGCCGTGATATGGTTATGCAAATGAAAATGAAGCAAAGTAATCATCTCCTTCTCCGCTGGCTGGAAGAATGCATGCTTAATGTCTTGATACATACTATCAAATCTCTCTTCTGCTCTCATGGTTGAATACCAAAATCCTTTATGGTGGGCCTCTAGAGCTACAGTCATCTTTCATCCTCTTCCACCAAATGCTGGCCTAATCCACACGTCTGCCAGCCTAATTGGCTTTGTTTTTGAAAGCTGAAGTTTGTCCCGACTCACTAGTATTAGCTATAACTTTTTTGAAATTTCCTTAACATAAATACTGCTAGGGAATTTCCATGTTGCCATTGTAGTTGGCACTAAAGCCAGTACCTGCAACATTGAAAATTATCCTTATATAAGAATTCCCTCCATCTTGTTGGCTTGTAGCACTCTTGATGGTGGCTACATGAAATATGATTCTTATTCCTCTTCTACATCAGAGGGTTCATATCCTTGATCTGACTCTTTTGAATTATTAGAATCATAATTAGTAGCTTCCATATTCAAAAATTACCAACCACCATCTTTAATAAATTTATTTGGATCATCAGTAATACTCTTCAAAATTGGCCGCCAGTTCAAGTTTATTATACTTTCATAATACTTTATATCCATGGAGTTCAACCATTCCTTGATGCCATCAAGTGAAGATTGAGGAATGGCATCAATGCGGAGTCCCTCTCTTGTTGTTCTTCCTCAATTTCATTAGGATCATACATTGACCTTTGATTCTTTCCCCTCCTAAAGTTTAGACCACATCCATTACCTCCACATAAAATTGAAGATCCTTGGTCTTCTTGGTTCCCACACCATGATATAATTACGCAAATGAAAATGAAGCAAAGTAATCATCTCCTTCTCCGCTGGCTGGAAGAATGCATGCTTAATGTTTTGATATATGATATCAACTCTCTCTTCTACTCTCATGGTTGAATACTAAAATCCATTATGGTGGGCCTCCAGAGTTCCAATCATTGTTCTTCCTCTTCCACAAAATGTTGGCCTGATCCACAAGTTTGCCAGCCTAATTGGCTTTGTTTTAGAAAGCTGAAGTTTTTCCTGACTCACCAGTATTAGTTGTAACTTTTTTGAAATTTTATTATGGTATGTGAACTTTGATATGATGTAATATGATTATGGTTTCATCTCATATGTTGTAATATTAGATATATAATAGAAAAATAAATTATTGCATGAAATAAATAATAACTTTTCATTTTAAATGTTTTTTTTTGCAGAACACGGGTCTTCCAGAAAATCAAGATGATCCTCAACATGATATAGATCCACAAAATATTGGTTCTGCTAGTATAGATCACATGGCGGAGGATGATGATGATGCAGATACGGAACACATCGAGGCCAATGACAATGATGATGATGACAACGACGACGATGATGATTAGGATGGTTATGATGATGATTATGATGGTGATGATGATGATGCGACAGTTGGTGATAGTAACCAGTGACATTCACGATCATATAGAATACATCATGGATCATTGCTGATATATTGTTATGATGACTCTTTTCATGATTACTATCATATGTATCATTTTCACGGCCTATTGTACTATATTGTTGAGTTGTATCATATTGACATGTATCATTTTCACTATATCATTTAGACATGTATCATCTTGACTTGTATCAATTTGAGTTACATAATTTATAAATTTTACTTATATCATTTGTACATGTATTATTTTCACTTATGTCGACTATTGGACTGCATGTATCATTTTGACATGTTTTTGATGTATTGGCATATTTGACTTTCACTTGTTTTAGTTATATATGATGATGATCTTATCATTATTGACTTGTCAATTTATATATATTAAAAGTGGTCAATGATTTTTGGATGGATATTTATTAATTATGATGATTTTAATTTACTGCTCAGGATGGATGTTGTCAAATTCAATTAAATTATTGATATTTGACTCACTTGTTTTAATTATAGATGATGATCATGTTACAATAATTATATTGTTATTTAAACATATGAGTTAAATAATTAAATTACTTACTCTATAATCATATGAGTTATTTAAGAGGCACAATACATTTAACTAATTAAATTGAAATAAAACATATTAAATTAATAAATGGAAGCAAAACAAGAAGCATTTTTAGAAGCAGAAAAGGAAGCAACAATGGAAGCCAAACTAGAAGCAATCTTGGAAGAAAATTTGGAAGAAAAACTAGAAGCAAAATCAGAAGTAAAACCGGAAGTAAAACCAGAAGCAAGACTAGAAGAAAGACTGGAAGCAAGACTGGAAGCAAAACTAGAAGCAAAATTGGAAGCAAATCCAAAGCAAAACTGGAAGCAAAACTGGGAGCAAAACTGGAAGCAAAAATGGAAGCAAAACCAGAAGCAAAATTGGAAGAAAAATCGAAAGCAAAACTAGAAGCAAAATTGGAAGAAAAACTAGAAGAAAAACCAGAAGAAAAACCAGAAGCAAACTTGGAAGCAAAACCAGAGGAAAAACTAGAAGCAAAACTAGAAGCAAAACTGGAAGCAAAGTCGAAAGTAAACGTGGAAGCAAAACTAGAAGAAAAAATGGAAGCAAAAGTGGAAGGAAAACCAGAAGCAAAACTAGAAGCAAAAGTGGAAGGAAAATCAAAAGCAAAACTGGAAGCAAAATTGGAAGCAAACTTGGAGGCAAAATTGGAAGCAAAATTGGAAGCAAAACTAGAAGCAAACATGGGAGTAGACATGGAAGCAAAAAAATAAGCCAACTTGGGCACCAATTTCAGTGCCATTTCTGTCGCTACTTCAGGGCGCTATTTTAGGTGGTAATGGAGGTGCCATGATTTCCCAATGCTACCTCTGGCACTAATTCCATTGCTAATTTTGATAGAAATTTTAGCGCAAAATCTGGCGCTGAACTGGTCATGCCTGTTTATGTTGAATTTAACGCTAACCAAATTGTTCAATTCATGGCTCAAAATACACTAAAATTTGGCACAAAAGTCAGTGCTAATTGTCTGTTGTGATATTGTGATACTGGATTGTCCATGAGTTTTCCATGTATCCAAGTCTAATGGTATCTTAGAAATTACTCTAGGATCTATGAAACATTCTATAGCTCTGGTATCAACTAAAATAGAGATAGTTTGACCATAGAGCTTACCCATCAGTTGAATTGGTGAAGCCTGATACTCTACATGTTTGTTATCCACTACAGCGTGGATCTGGTGATGCTGAGTCTACTTGTAGTTTCCTTCCTTCCACAACTTCAACCGTTAAGGACAAGTCAAGGCATAATGATCACCTCCACAAGTATAGCATCCATCGTGATGCCCTTTGCAACCTACTGGCTTGTCCTCTCCGAAGCCCTTCTAATTTTGGTCATCTTTACCTTTATTTTTGTATGCCTTCTTATTCTTTCCACCGTTACCATCTTCACCCTTCTCCTGCGACTCACTTCCCCTCTTGAGATTATGGATTTGATGGTTCTTGTGCCCTTTATGAAATTCCTTTTTCCCATACTATGACCTAGGATTTGAATCATAATGGAGGTTGGATAACTACTGCAATTTCTGCTCCTATTTGGTTTTTTTTTGGAAGACTTCATTCATGGTAAGAGGATCATGCATATCCACTTCAGCTCCAATGTGGGGTCTCAATCCCAATATGAATTTCTAGATATGGAAATGTTCATCTCCCCGATACTAAGGCACATACTTCAATAGGTTGGTGAAAGTTTCCCAATACTGGGTCATAGTCATGTTCCCCTAGGTTAAATTTTGGAATTCTGTCACCTTCTTGTTGAAGAAAAGCTGCGGTAACCATCTCTTCCTAAAAGATTGAAGGAACATTTCCCAAGTAATCTCAATAGGCTGAATATTCCTTTCTAATTTCTTATTATCCCACCAAGTCGCTGCTTCACCTGAGAGCTGATATATAGCCCATGTCACTTTAGTCTGGTCAAAAAGGTTACAGAGCTCAAAGTATTTTTCCATCTCAATAATCCATGCCTTTGCTCTTTCTCTAATAGCCTTACCATCAAACTTAGGTTGTGCCACTCTTTCGAGAACTTTTCTAAGCTCTTCCTTAATTCAACCTCGAGGGCCTACTCTTGGACCACCGTCTCCTTGATTGACTTCTACATTCCTATGGTCCCGGTCCTCTCATGCCACTCAAGCCTCATGTTCTATGTGATCCAAGCAATCCTCTTGCCTATTTAGGAGCTATAGAATTTGTTCTAGCCTCTTATTGGGTCCATTATTTGGCCCACTACCACCTATCTCTTGCTTGGTGGTCACCATGTTGACTCACACTTAACCTACATCACATTTCACATCTATCACATCTTAACACTGGGTTTTACAAATAAACGTTCGTATTCTAAATTTCATTACATACACATGCATATATAACTCATTCATCAAGGGCATACACATTCATGCATTGAAAACATATTTTGGAGTTCTTCATTTGAACACACCAAAAATATCATCTTGTTTTATTTATATTAAGGGTGGGTCAATAGACCCTTATTTACATACATACATACATACATACATACATACATACATACATACATACATACATACATACATACATATATATATATATATATATTATATTTCCAAAAAATGTATACCCTTGGAGAAAGAGACAATTTTATGGTAAAACTAAGTCCTGCTTTAGGCACCTTCCATCAATCACCCCTTAAAATTGCATTTATAGGCCCCTAATACTCATAATTTTGGACTTTGAGGCCTAATTCACCCATGAAATCACTTAAATCCCAAAAAATATCATTAAAACCACTCAAATATTGTGAATGTAAGGAAAATCAGATACAGAAACAATTCTCCTAACATCAATACCTCAGAGAAGAATGTAGATATAGTTTTAATTTTTCAATTACAGTTCAACTAAGATGCACTAAGAAGTAAATAATAGAACAAAGTATTTGACAATCACACAGGAACACCAGATATATGTGGGAAAACCCTTACGGGAGAAAAACCCACCACACCAAGAGAAATCATTTTGTATTACAGTAATGGATATTGCATACAAATGTCAGACTTATCTTTCTGGTGTCTGTTTACACCAGCATTCACCATGAACAATCTTGTACAGGAACCTTCTAACTAACAGTCATTATAGAACAAAATACATCTACTGATCATACAACAATCTGTCGAATCAACATTCGAACCAAAAAATTGATCACAAACTACAATCACCAAGTATATCCATGTCGATCTCTGTTTGTTGAACTTCCTCATAGAACTGTCACAACGAACTACCTTCTAACTGTTCAGATTTGGCTTCTCCTATTGGTCCATGAGATGCCACATAGGACAGTCAAACTGTCAACATAATTCACACTGTATTGGCATCTCGGTGAGACACTAACAGTGTCTCGCCAATGCCACATAACCTTCATATCGACGTCGCCAAGATATATCGTTATCGCCAAGATGTTCTATCGAGCTTTCAGTGTTACGCTGAAACACCAAGTAGTCGTCCAGACTTATCGCTTTCGCTAGGAGATCATAGTGAGTCACCAAAGGTTATACAAAAGTCAAATATTATACCGAGCTCCAAAGAATAGTCTACAAGACTTAACATCTTCACCGAGAGTTCTTATCGAACACATATTTGTTACACCGATGACCACCATTCGCCAAGACCTATGCCAAAGAACCCTCATCATCGGCGAGACTTACATAGTTTTCCGGGACTTCTTCCCAAACCATTTGGGTTACCCCGATAGCCATCGGCTATCGACAAGACATCCATCAGTCGCTAAGAGATCTCCCCGAGATCCTTTGTGTTACACCGAACACCAAACAGTCGGCAAGACTTAACACTCTCGCCAAGACCTTTCCCCAATCGCTTTGAGTTACTCCGATGAATGTTTGGATGTGTCCCCGTTGGCGTGACCTTCACTGTTCGCTAAGACCTCACACCAGAATCTTTATGTTACGGCGAAGACATCATATGTATCCTTTTCGGTGAGACATTTTCACTTTTCCAAGACATCATAACGAAAAAAACATGTTACTCTGATGAACCCAAGTGTTACACTATCGGTGAGACATTGGCTATTCGCTGAGACTTCTCACCAAACCAACATAGGTTATCCTGAAGCCCGTGGTCGTCACAAGTCTCCCTGATTTACAATTGAATGGCCTGTCAGCCAAAGAGCTCCACGTGATAAGAGGTCATAGCGAATATACTATGTCACAATAAAGGCTCCAAAGAATAAGCATTCGACAAGACTTCTGCAAGGTCACAACGACCTGTTCAAAATAAAATGTATCAAAGCTGCTAGTCGGCCAGACATGATAGATGTCATACCGACTTTGCTCCAATGGAGATTTCAGCCTGTATTGATTGAGGCATAATTCCAACAGTGAAACCCACCAAAAATATTCTTGGTGGGCCTAAGTTGCCCAAGGTGGCGACTTAGTCCCTTTTGGGGCATTTTCCAGTTTTGAGCAAGAATTTCATTGAGTCAATTTTTTTTTTATGGATGTTGGCCTCTTAGGTCTAAATAATGGGAAAATTAGTTGTTGATGGTTATAAATACACATTTTAAGTCATTTTTCACATCTCCTAGTCATTTTTACAAAGCAAAAATCAAAAGTCAAGAGCAAAAGTGTCTTAGATAAGAAGATTCACTAGCATTTTGTAGCAAAGTTGAAGCTTTAAGGCAGCAAACTAGGGTTTTTACAGGTCTTCAAGCTCACTTCTTATTCAAGATCTCACATTGAAAAATATTGATCATGGATTCCTATGGTGAATCATGGAGAAATCTAGGTTGAAGAGATGCAACTAGCCATCAAATCATACCTAATGACTTGTTTTTGAAGTGATTCCATCTTCCATGTTCTTCTTATCTTCAGACTTAAGGTTTGCATCACATTCTACATTCATTTATATTCATTTGAAGGGTTGTAGGGTTTCTTGCATTGAAGTCTTGCATCTCTCAAGTGCCATTCGTTCACCTCATTCTAGCACATTAGAATAAGGTTTTATCTCATTTTCAGCCTTTCCTAGTCTTGGACACAATTAAGGCAAGGGTTTATGCATATTTTATTTTCTACAAAGTTTAAATACCAACTAGGGGTTTGACGAAAGCAAACCCCCCATTAGAAACCAATTTATCTTCTATTTTGTAGGGTTTTTTGAAGATTGAATCCAGATTTTTGTCAAAGAGCAGAGTGCAGGTTATCGGCTTTCATTTCCACTTTCAGATTTGCAAAAAATCCAAAGTGGACTAAGTCACCCATAGTAGCGACTTAGTCCCATTGCACTACTTTTTCAATTTTTTTTACATTTTTAGATGCCCTTTTGGGAGAAACAGATTTTTGGGCAGATTCCCTGTTCTGGGACTAAGTCGCCCAGTCTAGCACAAGTGTCCCTGTTGCCTAAAAAGTCAAAATTTCCAGGATTTCAGTGGCTCCTGCAATCTCCAATATGTTCTTCTTCAGTTTCTAGGTGCATAGTTCTTGTTTTACATCTTCATTTGATCGTTTATTGCATTCGTTTAATCTTTTTTCATATCACACTGTGTTTTCAAACAAGTTACTTTTCTTAGGTTTGGCATCATTAGATCACTTCATTTTCAGATAAGAGCATTAGGAAATCTTAAGTAGGCATAATATATCTCATTAACATTAGTCTTGAGTCTAAACCTTTGCATTTTGGTCCCCATCCAATCCCCTTTCTCCTTTTAGGTGAAAAATCCTAGGAGGAGCAAAGCATTGTGAGGGGTCAAACCAAAATCATCGTTTAAACATATATATATATATATATATATATATATATATATATATATATGTATGTATGTATGTATGTATGTATGTATGTATGTATGCATGCATGTATGTATGAAGAGGTTTATGTGTTTCATATACCCACATTTAATTAAATAAAAGAAATTTTAGTTCATTTCAAGTACCAATTTATTTTAAAAAAAGGATATTTTTACTTAATTCCATATAATGAAAATATTATCCCTTTTAATCATACTTTAGAATTCATATTATTGTTTTCTTCGAAAATTCTCAAATCACAAAAATTAAGGTAAAAAATTTAACTCATGAAATCATGGGTTTTTACTTTTTCTACAAGCCATTCATTTTTTCAATCATTGGAACAATTCAAATCATGTAATTAAGTTCTTCTATATGCAAAAATTTCAAATGAAAATCATCATGCCATTTGTGGTGTGTGCACCCAGATTCTAGCTAGCTTACCGTTCGATCCGACTAAACGATCCTACTTCAATTGTGTTCTCATCCTTCAACCTGTCACCCTACAACTACACACACTTGCACTTTCCAAAATTCATCAGTAACATTCAAATCATAATAATATATAAGATAATTCAAAAAGATCACATAGTCAACGGCGGTCAACTTCTTTCAATCTATTCAGAAATATCAAAATTTCCATTCAACATATTGAATTTTCTCAATAATTCAATTTATCATATTATAATAAAAAATACAATAAATTTGGGTTACAATAGCTAGTGTTGTCATTGATGTCAAAAGTTGGCCATGGATGTCAACAGTATGGAGATTATTGGAGATTGTTAGTGTTGGAGTTGATTGGTGGTACTATCATTAGTGTTGTTAGTACTGATGTTAGTATGGATGTGTTGTGGTTTGATAATAAGGTGTTGTGGTGATGTCATCAATGCTTCAATTGATTTCTTGTATGGTTGTGGTGCAATTGCAGTAAGTTCACTTGGGTTCCAAGTGCTTTTGAGAAAATTTGAATAAAAGAGTGTGTAGTGTAATAAATGTGAATTTAGTTTTGTGCTTTGCATTTCTTCATGGTTGAAGATATTCTTGTGTGGTTTGGATATGATAATTAGAGGTTTTTAGAGATTCTATATCCAAAATTCTAGGTTTTGGATCATCCTAGAGTGAAAGTTGTGTTTGACAATTTTTTTGTTTATGTAGAAGGTTATCTAGGAGAAATGAGATTGCTCTGCAATAAGGTTTCTTGTCTTACAGATTTGGGAACATTCTTATATTTTCTGTAACCTCCTTCCCTTGAGGTTTCAGGTGATGAGGTGTTCCTCAAGGTTGGTTAGTAAGTTGTATGACTATGCTAGTATGTTTGGTTGCATATAATGATGGTGTTCTTAGTTTCAGGTCATTGTGGTAGAGTTGCAAAATATATTATGATGATATTGGAATATTCTAATATTTTTTATCGAAGTTGTGAAGTGTTTTTGTGTGGTCTATGTGACTCGGAGAAGCGTGTATGTGGTCACTTGTAGTGTTAGTTTAGGTTTGTCCAACCTGGCATGCTAGCGCTATTTGCAGAGGTACCTCATGGATTGTGAAAGTATTGTCTAGTGTGGTGATGTGGATTTGGTTCCTAGTTATCCCTTTGTGTGGTCGTCCTTCGCTTCTTTCCACCATGGAGGTGTTTGGTGTTGCATGTTTTAGGTGCATATGTTTCATTAAGGACAACCTAATTGAGATTGTTTAGGTTGTGGATGGTATATATACATAAGATAAATTGTTGGAGATGACTGTAGATCTATAGAAGGTATGCAATAGATGTGAATTTGATTAAGTGTTGTGATCTGAGTATGAGCTTAATGCCTATGAATCCGATGCAGTGAATAGAAGGGCCTACATTTTTAGTGTGCTTGAAGTTGCTAGAGGCAATGAGCCAAAGGTTTCAGATGGAATAAATTTTTAGTGGTAGATTTCTCTTGTTTCCTTGAGATAGTGAATCTCTTTGTAATAGTATTTTTCTATTTTCTTTCTTCTTGGAAATGAGCCACACAATAGTGAGCCTAATTGTACTCGATGTTGCAATTCATATATATGTGAGCTAATCCTCATCCTGGTTTTTCCCTTCTTGGGTTTTCCATGTAAATCTAGTGTTCTTATGTGTTTGGATGTGTTTGCATTTTTTTTCATAAGTTTACAGTCTGCTAATGCATAATAAGGGTTTAATGGTTGATGAGGGTTTGAAAAGATATTTGAGGGTTTGAATGTTTTAAGTATACAACTGATTCACCCCCCTCTCATTTGTCCTGTGCATCAAACAATTATGCATGATAATTCAAGGAATAATAAGAATAGGTAAATCATATCTAATACATGGAATTTTTCAACCTTTTCAAGATGCATCAAAATTGTAATACTGTCCATTATTATTACTTACACCAACTGGTGTTGCAACTTTCAATATTAGTGCATATACAATCTATTCAACACTAAGAATTCTACTTATATTTTTTGGTGAATTAAAGGAACAAGACTCATAAGTTTCCAAGAAGAACTCCAATATATAAAATACACATTGATTGATGAAAATGAGTTTTAGTGGAAAAAATTTCCTACAAAACATAGATTCATATCTATGCCAAGCATCTCCTAAAATTAAAAGAACTTGAGTTTAGAGGAAGATCATTGATTTTGATAGGATATTTGAAAGAGTTTCTACCTATTAGTGATAAACCATCATATAATAGTAGAAGACATAAAAATTTACTATAGAAAGAATTTAAAATAGTATTTTATTTGAATAAGGTATTTAACAAGAAAGTAAAAGTGAGGACCAATGATGATTTTTTAACTACTCAAAAATGTTAGAGATGCACATCCAATAATTAATTATTGGGAATTATTCATGACAAAAAATAATGTTGGATTAAGTCCAACAATTATGGAAGAGTTCAAGATAAAAATATTCTTCTATTTACAACAAATGATAATGTGCATAATCAAAATAGAAGAAAATCACATTATTTGTGAAGACTGATAGCCCGTAGAATTGGAACCAAAGAAAGATGCACCCATCTATTAGGTGGTTTGAATGATGAATTAAATATTGTATTATTAATTTCCAAGGATTCAAGGGTCATGTTGACCTCTAATATAGAAAGAAACAAGTCTTAATAATGGAGCTCTATAATATATTCAAAACATAATATACAAACCTAAAAGTGCCTCACCAAATCCACTAACATATGTTATAGTTAAATTTTAAATTACTTTAGAGTTCTATTTAAACATTCATACCCAAATATAATTCTAGTTTCACCATAACAAAGGGAATACACACACTAACAATCTATCAATCACAAAGATTATATCTTTCCAAATTGAGACAGTTGATATAGGACAAAGAGAAAGAGTGGATTTAACATTTTTTGCCATGTCACATGTTAAGTCTTTTGATGGAATAATAATTTTCCCATCATTTTTTATATGATCATTATGAAAAATGAATAAAGTGAAACAACTCCCCAAAAGAAAAGTTGGGGAAGAACAACTCAAACATTTGAAAATATAATAATTATATGTATTTCTTATATATTTAGATGTCAATCTTCTATTCAAATATTATCTCCTTTAATAGCATGTACATTTTGTTTCTAAATAATTATGAATTATCTCAATAATTATCTTTTAATATGTATATTGCACATTACAAATAATTTGATATCCTTTAATAATGTTCAATAAATGTGATTTATTATAATGCATTTTGATGAATATGATAGGATTCTTTATTAGCCAAGTAAAAATAATATTTGATACAAACAAAAAAATACTAAGTTAACATTTTACTTGTCACACTATGGATCCCACTACTATATATATCTTAAATATATATAGCTAAAAGACAAGAGAGATATCAATCTAGAGGCACCTATCTATTCTCAATAACACTTTCAATATAGACACCTTGATATCTCATATCTTTTAGATATATGTATTTTCAAGATATCTAGGCTAGTTACTGTAATATCCATATCATGGCATATACACTACTAAATTTAAATAAATTATATTCTATTCTTATTAATTATATAAATTCAATTCATTAATAGCTCCAAAAGTTTAAATTTTTAATACTAAATATAATTTGAAAATTTAACATTAAAATTATCAAACAAATTTGAAATAATATATTTTTAAACATTCTTGAAAAATTAATAAATTACAAAAATAACTTATTAACTACAACTTTCAAAAACAAATATAATAAAATTATATACTATAGACTATTCAATTTTATAATTTATTCAATAATTCAAACTTTGGCTCCCTCCAATGTCCTTCCCAACCCAAAACTACAAAACTCTAATAATAATAATATTAACTTTAGGTTATTTTAAAATATTTTATCATTGTTTTATTTGTAAATTATGTGTATAAGATTGTAAAGCTGAAATTTATCTAGTTTGTTAGAGATTATTTTGATACATATATGTATTAACAAATGATCTAATTTGTGCACCTATATTATCTATTTATTTTATTATACATATTTCTATGCACCTCTTTACACCCTTACCATGTTCAAACATCCTTATGCATTCCTCTTATCCACTTATTTATTAAGAGAATATTCACACTTATTGCGATGTACCATTATGATCTAACATTTTTTCTATCTCAAGTCTAGTTCACAATATTTGTAAAGACATTTGTATAATTGAAGAGTGTTAGTTTTTGACATTGTTTAAATTCTAAAGGATTGATCAAGGCATAGTGTCTCATGGCTCAACCATATAATAACCTAATAAAGGTATTTATCAATACTACAAGCCCACACAAATATTGAGAAGCATATAAACAATAAAAGTACATTGACTAAAAAGAAAAATAATCTACAAATTATATAAGTCAAGTTTATAGACACATAACAAGATTGTAATCAAGGAATCATTCTTGACAGTCAAACTTGATTTTGTATAGTCATAACAAATATTCCAATTCTTAAAACAGATTATCGATTTGTTAGCTACTATTCAAAATTCTAAAACATATCAATATCAATTTAAAAACCATCTTCAATTATTTGCTAAACACATTTATATTTTCTATTGCTATTCAAAATTCCAAAATACATCAATATTAATTTAAAAACCATCTTCAATTATTTACTGAACACATTTATATTTTCTATTAACATTTAGTATATTCAATAAGTACAAATACTATATTCAATAATTAAAAATACTATAAGAAACTATTATTTTCCTTTACAAACATATTGTAGAGATGTAACCTTTCTATACACCATAACTCCTGCATGTAGAGATTTTATTTTATCATATTTACAAGTTATGTAGCTAAGATAATTAATTCTTTACTGGCAGCTATGTTTAAGACATTTTTCTTTTTTAGCAGTAGGCAATCCTGTTACTAATATCACACTGTCAGATTCTAAAATGGTATATTTGTTGATTTTCAACTCCCAGATGTTTAAAATTACCATCCGTCCTCCTCTTAAAAAACTTTCCCCAGTTGAATTCCCTGTACTTGGAAGGATTCTCTTCATTCATCAACTCTTGGAGAGGTTTCATCATCACATAGTGGGAAGGTCTAAGGGAAAACGGCATGGAGAGGCGTCTTCGGGTATCGTTAACCACCACTCTGTGCTCTACGCTCTCGTACCTGTCATTGCTCTATACCTGCTATGCCATTCATGAAATCAATTTATCACTGAATATTGCAGGCAATAATACTTAACCGTACACAGGCCTATGGCTTGTGTTACAGTTCCATAAACGACCTGCCATTTTTTCAAGCATGTTACAGGTTTGAATGAAGGGGCATCAACATACGTGTTGCATATACAACGGCCTAAGACGTTTCAGCCACAATCTAAACTTCCCCAATAGCTGAGAAAATATAAGAACAATTACCTGAATGCAATCTCCAACATTGACAATGAAGGAGTTGGGCAATGGTTGAGCCGGGAGCCATTGACCATTGTCCTTGCGTTTGACTTGCAATCCACCAACCTCATCTTGGTAAAGAAGGGTAATAGCGCCGCCATCCTTGTGCCTACCCAAGCCAAGTGCTAGCTCAGGGGCCGGGCACTCAGGGTAGCAATTCAGTCGCACAGTGCTCATGTCATCTTTGAAATATTCATTCAGGCGATTATCAGGTAAGCCAAGGCTCCGTGCTATTAATTCTAGCAACCTAAATGACAACTCTCTCGCAGCCGCTATATAGGCCAGGCAAGCTTCTCTGTAACAATTTCCACAAAAACAGAAATCAAATATAGAGTTAATAAGCTAAGAACTATATTGGTAACAATGCAAAAATCATCATACCCTAATTCACAAAGCAGCAGTTAAAAATGGATAATCAAAACAGCGGAAGGTAACCTGAAATCCGGATGGCCCTCCGGCCAGCGGTTTGTAAAGGTCTCCATAGCGGTGTCATGCGGATCAGCAGATGCGGGCGACCGGACTTCCTGACGCGGCGCAAAGTCGAACACCTCTTTCCAATCCCTCACATTTTTTGTAAGCTTCGAATCAAAGTAGCCATAGGGGTTTTAAGCATCCCTCGATACTCGTCTCTTCTCTTCGAGAGGCAACGAGAAGAAATCGGATGCTGCAGATTTGAGGCGGTTCAGAATGTGATCCGGAAAGCCGTGGTTGACGAGGTAGAAGAAACCCCACTCTCTGCACGCCTTTTCCACCTCCTCTGCAGAGCTCTTTTCCAGGTCTATAACGGGGATTTTGACATTATCGTCAGGGGAAGCGGAGAAACGGTTGGGACGATGCTCTTCGCTCTGGATAAAACTCGCTTCGAACTTCAGAGCTCCGCTGTTTTCGGCCGTCCCCACGCCCATTGTTAACTAATTTCTTATTTCTCCCGCTGTGGCGCTTTGTTTCAGCCCTCTTTAGATTAATATCTTCTGTGGAGAGAAGGAATGGTTATATTTTGGAAGGGAGCGGAGAGTCGGGGATTATGACGTAACAGCTGACATCAAACCGCACTATGGTGGAGTTGCGTATTGACCAATCTGCTTCCAATAGTTGTGCTTAGTTTTTTTTAAGATTAAAAACTGCCGTGGAGTGCAAGATTGTTATATAGATTTTACATACATTGAACATAGTCAAGTTATAGATATATTGAAATGGAGCATATGATTATTTCTAGCACGTTTCATTAATAAAATATATTTTCATTATTGTTTGAATATAAAATATTAATAAAGTGTTAATCATAGTTTAATCTAATATGTAATTAATACATAAAAAATGAGTTCAACTACTCATCATTCCATACAAAGTATAAACAATAGTAGTCAAAGTTTAGGGGCACATATGACATAAGCCATTCTAATTTATTGTAAATAAAGAGTTTACATTCTAAAATATTATGCTATTGAAATAAAATATTATGTATATGTCCTCTTATTTAATAGTTTGAGATTATGCATTCTTCTAACTCTTTTATACAAATACATAAAACCTGATTATTATATTAAATGCATAATTTGATCATTTTAAATATGCATTAGTGTACTATTTTTCATCCTAATCCAAATAGGAAGATGCCATGGTCAATTCTAATCCAAATACACACAAGTATCAATATGAAAATAACAATATTTTAAGCTTATGAAAGTAGTTGCTTATGTGACCTATATGCTACGATATTATAGTAATAAAATACTTGCTTGCTTCAAAGAACAAAATAAAAACAATTGTTTTGATATTGTGTTTAATCTTCATGTTTTCTTCTTCTTTGTGCAAATTACTTCACTTCTATTACATTTAGACCATTGTCAAATATATTGCAAACAAATATGACCTTAACATTCAATAACCAATGGTGGATGAATTCAAGATGTAGTTTGTATTGCTTCTTTAAACTTTTTTCTCATTCTTGGTTATGAAGTTATGACTTGCTCCCTTTTTGTTATGTTTAACATTTTCTTACTTGTTTCTATTACTCTTTTCAGATTATACTGATGAGATTGTATATCAAATTTTCATTTATAATGTTGTCTTTTTTGATGGTGTTTATCAATATCAATATTGTGTATTAAACACTCTATTCTTGAAGCTTAAGTCAATATTTTTTAATACAAGCCATCTTTAGAGATTGTAATCCACTTTTGTAAATAAGTATATATGAAATACTAAATCAAACTAAAAATTATAGTTTTAAAATTTTCCTACGTTAAAGATATATATTTCCTTGTCAAATCTCTTTAATAGTTGTAAGCTACCTTTGTTAATGACTAAATGAATAAGAACTAAATAACCTTGCTAATTAGACTTTGGGAACATGAAGCAAAAACATGAATATTGTAATTGGATATTTGTTATTATGAAGCTAGACATATTTTATGCTTATGCTTTTCTTATCAGGTTAAGCATTTCTTGTATCTATAAATTGTTTGAACTATAATATGCAAAAAAAAGTTTTTATTCCTTTAATATAAGCTTCTTGAGATCCACAAGTATGGTTTCTTTCCTTTTAATATAGTTGTCGAGATTTCTAAACTATTTTCATAGTAAGGGTAAGGTGGAGATATTAAAGGTTATATCAATCATTGAAGTTGATCCTCTATCATGGGATTGTAGGAAAAAAAACTATTATAATTTTTATTTTGGTATTTCTAATATTTAATAACACTACAATAACAATAGATTCATTCTTGTCCAAGAAATAGTTAATAAAATTACTTGATCACTTAGCATTGGGGATAAAAGGTATAGAGATAATCAGTGGAAGAACATGTAGCTATGTTGGTAGGATAATCATAAGCATAGTTTTAAGCTCTGGGATATGCATATTTAAACATTCAAGATTAACTAATAGCCCTAAACATTTTAGGATCATTATATGAACATATACAAAAATATGTGGTGTATTGAATGTAGAGTAGACACTCTTGCATGCCACAACCCTCCCCCTATTATTATTCACATGAAAGGAAAAAACTTGGGAGATATTACTCAAGATTTATTAGCACTAGCAATATCCCTTTTAGCTCCATTGATTACACAAGTTTTTCTAAAATTATATCACCATTTCTATTAATTTATCAATGTACCACTAGGTGAGTAGTGCATTTATCTTAACATATAAAATAGTAATTATGCAAATACATTACTGAATAGTAATTGTGCAAATACATTATAGAGGGGCACATTTATGTTTATATACATTGTGCCCTTGTTTACTCGAGTAGTAAGTGTTTCCTTAGTCAAGTGTATATAATTATTATTTTCAAAAATACCATCAAGGAGAAGAAGAGGGTATACAACCAAGTATTCTTCTTAACCAACAAGAACAACCATCTTACAATTAATGCATATGAAATTTTGAGTAGTGGGTTGATGTTTTAATTGTTTGGAAGTTAAAGTAGGTAATTTAGACGAAACTTACTTTTAGAATGTGCAAAATGGAGTGGTTTAACTTTTTTATTTTTGGATATCCTCGATATAATAAGGCTAGTTAGGCCCATATGTAGTATTTCATTTCTTTGTGCTTTCTTGGGTATCTATTTAAAAATACTAGAAAATATTGAAGTAATAGTTTGTTCTATTTATCACACTTCTAGTCTTTCTAATACAAAAGTGTGATCCTTATATCAACAAAAAATTGTGATAATTTTGTCAAAGTATCAAAGCTTAATCACCAAAATATATGAAAGCCACATAAAACTAATAAAATAAATGCCTATTTTTCTAATACTTGCATATAATAGAGAAAATAATCATTCATAGTCAATGACATACATATACACAAATCTTTATGGAAAAGTAAAAGAGGCATGCCATTTCTAACTTAAATTGTGTTATTTAGTATGTGATATATTACTTAAATACTATTCAATGAACTATATAACATGCTTGAATACTAAATTTTGAGAGTATATGATTTTGTTGATAGAATAAATGAATATATTCCATTTATCAAACTTGAACAAGAAAAACTTGAAGAATTACATTTCAAATTAAAAATTGGGAACTCTTTATTGCAAGTCTCACAATCAGATGCTCATGAAGGAATCATTGCAATGTAACCTAGGAAGAAATCTCATGTCTTAATATTTTGGCTCTAGATTCAATAGTCATCAATCAAGAACCATCATGGATCTAGTCCTCTCCATGCTGGAAAAGGTTTGTGAGTTGTGATCCTCATTCAATATTAACCTAGAAGATATTGTACCATCCTTTTTAAATGCACTCACAACATATATAATCAAGAGTAGAGGAATATAGAAAATATTTTCTCCAATCAAGAGAATATCTAATATTAAATAAAAAATTAGAAACAACATTAACTATCATGTACCAAATAAAACTTATTCAATAGTAAAAAAGTTATTTGAAAAATTTGAAATACATGCATATGTGTTGTATAAAATTTAAAATAGTATAGGGTGATCCCACAATACTGGTTTACAATTTTTGGCCAAATTGAACACTGAACTGATTTTTTCTAACTAAATCTTCACTTTTAGGCACCTATAACGGCTAAACTGTGAGGAATTTGAAGATGATGCAAACTAGTGAAAAATTAGTTGAAAATTTGAAATACATGTGTAGACACTGAAATTTGGTCTAAGCCTACAACTTCGATATTCTTCATAATTCCTATTCTTCACAGTCATGATTAAATAATCTTAATTATTTAATTAATCCTCTATAGTATTTAATTCTTCTATTAATTAAATAATCTTAATTATTTAATTAATTCACACTTTTCTTTATTCTATCTGATTAATTAAATAAATGCTTTTTATTTAATTATGTTACTAATTAACCTTATCCTTCTTGTTAAATTAAATAAATTCTTATTTAATTTACTTTTATCATATTTCAACTATAATTAAATAAATTCTTTATTTATTTAATTATTCATTTAAATCCCTTCATCACTTAATTAAATAAATCTTATTTATTTAATTATTCTTCAAATATCAAATCTTGAATTAAATGAATTATTTAATTCATTAATTCTATTTTAACACATTCCTCTATACTTTAGATAATTGTGTGAGTTATCTAAGTATTCACTTTTACTCGACTCGAAATCTATTTCAAATCGCCCAATTAACTCTTGATTTGATGTCTGAGTGGTGTTCTCAATTAATCTCTTTGTCAAATCATTCAATCCTCCAGTTCTAACTTATTTGCATGTACATGTAGATTAATTAAATATTCTTATTTAATTAATTAAATCTTGTGCATGCATTCGAACAAGAGTTGCTTTAATCAATATTTATCTTTGTCATGCAAAGATATTTCTTCTGTTTTCAAATACTAAACTGAAGATTAAATCATTTATTTAATCTTTAATCCTATTTCTAGTTTGTATCACTCATGTCACTATTAACAGTTATCAGAATGCATGTCTAATTAGTCAATCTCAGCCATTCGTTGATCTTTTGATCTTGGCCTGTCATTTGAATAATCAAATTTCTACAGATTGATATGTTCTTCATCATTCCAATCTCTCTCAAAATCTCTCTCGAAACCTCTCTCGTGAAATCTTATGACTTTTGAGAGCACTCAATCTTGAATCTTCAATATTTTGCTAATCACTATCTTAGGCTATACTTGCATGAACTCTTGAAAATCTAAGGGAAATTATACTACACAAGCAAAATGGAGAAGAGCAATCGAGATGAATCATGGAAATACATTCGAAATTGGTGAGATTGTTCTAGTTTTGTTTACATTTTACTTTCCTATGTACTTTGTTGCTTAACGAATGGATTTGCATCTTAGATTTAGTATTGCATGCATATGTTTGCTTCTAATAATCTAATCTGTTTTCTATTGTGCACATTTCTATGGCGTTACATTTGGTGAACTTGATGTGAAGACAACATCTTCGTGGATTCGTAGACTTTTATTTTGATTTTTGCAGGTTTTTCGTACGGAATGATGCACCTGACTGACGAAACGATGCAATTGACTTCCTGAACCGCATCTGATAGAAGAAACGACGCATCTGAAAAACTACGATGCATCTGAATATTCCTAAACTGTAATTGATTTCCCAAGCCGCAATTGAAGAATAAACGACACATCTGACTAGTAATACCGCGACACAATTGATTGGTAAAATTTTATTTTTGTTTTCAGAAATCTAAAATTTTCAATTGATTTGTGTGTTATTGATATCTAAGTTTCAGTGTGTGGCCTTTTTGGAGTTAACAAACTTTTGCAAGATGATTGACGAAGACAATATTGAAAATTACTAACGAATTTTTCTGCAGGACGTTTGTCGAAGACCCTAGTTAATTTTGAAACAGATTGTTTGGTAGCATAGAAAATCTTTCGTTTGGTTAAAATTAACAAGTGTTTACTATGTTTGGTGTGAAAGCACAAGTTTGGTCACCCTTACAACTTGGTACATCGAAGTATCCTCT
Organism: Sequoia sempervirens; assembly: GCA_007258455.2. Taxonomy (NCBI): domain Eukaryota; kingdom Viridiplantae; phylum Streptophyta; class Pinopsida; order Cupressales; family Cupressaceae; genus Sequoia; species Sequoia sempervirens. Next base: position 108,993,440 of record VDFB02000008.1, on the reverse strand, counting down.
CCCCTTGCACATCTGTGCAATCCTGGGTGTAAGAGAAACGGTTACCAACTCTAGAACTTGGGCCTGTTCTGGTGGGAAAAAGTACTCACCCCAGGATGACTCATACTGGTAGCACCCTGAACTCGAGGGACTTCCAGCCAGTATATAAAAGTGGGTTCTTGGGGAAACCCCAAGAATCACAAGTGTGGTTCCGACGAGATGGATCTGAAAGGGGACTCGCATCGTATGGATCACACCCCATGAACGGAATGCCCGTACTAAATACTTTTTGTTTTAGAGACCAACCTATTTGTGGCCGTTGCTTGGTATAGTGCAGGGTACAGTATCATGCCCGAAGACACCCACTACTGATCCCCTTGAGTAGAGATAACAGTTCATGGGAGGTCATTGCCCAAAGAATTCAAAATTGGTGTGCTCGAAAGATGTTAATGAGCCGTGGAGGGGAGCCAATGCCACCAAATTTCTAAGCTATCCACTCTTGAGAAGGAAAGGTGTTTATCACTGATCTGGGGTATTTCAATGGGATATACCAAGTATACAAACCCTAGGCCTTATGGCCTATTAGCATGTACTTGTCTGTAGTCAACTCAAACATTCTTTGAGTCCAAAATCGAAACTGAAAACACTTTGTCTTATGATTGTCTTTGATTGTCAGAATTTGATCACAGGGAATAGAGTCAGTTTAAATCTCATCACTGAAAATACACAGAGAGTCACAACTGTTCACTAGAAACTCGCAATTGATTTTTAGAGTCACATCTGTTTAATCTTGAGTCACATCTATTATCTTGAGTTGCATCTGTTCAACTCTGAGTCGCATCTGTTATCACGAGCTGCATATGTTTAGCTTTGAGTTGCATCTACCAGTTTAGCTCGCAATTGCTTTGCAAAAAACTGCATGCATTATATTCTGAGTCGTAACTATCATTACGAGTTGCATCTGTTAGAAGGTTAACCGCATCTGTCAGAGTCACACATTGAACTTTACCAGAAAAATGTAATTGATCACTAGAAAACTGTAACTGTTAAACTTGAACCGCAACTGTCAAATCCTGAGACGCATCTGTCTGATTATCAGAAAACTAGAATTCACAGTCACTGTCCAGTCAACATGATTATACCAGTTTCAGTTGTCTTTACACAAATAGTCCTTAAATAGAAACCTAAAATGATTTGCTCAATTTTGCATCTTTTAGGTTCATTTAGTCATTACCATAGTTGTCTTCATTCAGAGTTTAGTTTCATCTTAGATTACATATTACCTTGCATTAAACTTCTAGGAAGGTCACTTTTACAAACTTTAGGACTAGTTCACCATCTACACTCTAGAAAAGTCATAGTGTCAACGAAATTTGTCATTGAACCCAATTTTATCAGTATATCCTTTGTCCTACAAAGAGTTCTCCTAGCTCATCAGTCTAGTTAGAAGACTTACCTTATCTTTGATCCTAGTCCTACACTGGTTCCTTGATATAACTAAATTGACACCTTGGTTAGACTTTAGGTAGTTGGTAGCCTCGTCTCAGGTTCACAAAATTGATTACCTTAGAAGCTTGCTTAGAATTTGCATACTTAGATATTGTCATCCTAGACTAGCGTCATATTAGACATATTTTACTTGCACAGAAAATACCAAAAAAATAGCTGCATTCATTCCTTATTTGCACCTAGAAAATCCCAAAAAATATAGCTTAGGTTGTATACCTTAGATTTAAGTCACTCTTTGCATTGTCATACCTTAGACCTCATATCACATACCTTAGTCGTACTCCATCTTTCATCATAACCTCACCACCATTTCTACAATTTACCTTGATATGCGTGCTAGTCAAGTTGAATACCAGTTACTCTGTAATGGTCAATACCAACAAGCCATAGACTTCAAAAGACAATTTATCCAATCCAAATGCCAACCAATGTCAACCCATGGTCAACTACCCACATACCCTTCCTACCAACAATCCATAAGTCCTAGTCCTCCATCCATCTACCCTCATTATCAAGAGTCCCTTAGCATAATCCATGCCATGAATCCACAAAAAAGTCCACTTATCACCCTTATCCTAACCTTGACAAGGGAAACCAACCTTCCACTAACCCCTTCCAAGCCTCCATGTCCTACCCTAGTCCTTCATCCACTAACCCCTTCCAAGCCTCCATGTCCTACCCTAGTCCTTCATCCACTAATTCCTTCCAAGCCTCCATGTCCTATCCTAGTCCTTCATCTACTAATCCCTTCCATGCCACTCTATCTCACTCTACATTTAGTTATGACAATACATCTATTCATGGTCTCCAAAGTCACATCCCATCTACTAAACTTGAGGATACATGTCAAATGGAAAGTCTAAAGCATGACTTCGTGGCTTCACCTTCATGTCAAGATCAAAGTAGTCTATCCCATGACCCTATCTTTAAGTCCATCCAAGAAGTCCTTCTAGATAATCATGGCATCCAAAGTACACCTATCCTTGATCAAGATTTCATTCCCAATCATATCATTCAAGACAAACCCATCTTTGATCAAGACACTACTATTGAGCAAGAAGTCCAAAATGATCCACTCCTTGACCTTTATGCCATTCATGATCAAACATTTAAAGATGACCCTATCCAAGTACCAAATGCATCCATTTTCCAAAATGAGACACTTGCCTCCTTTGAAAACATAGATGATATTCCTCTAGAACAAGAGTCTCCTACTATAGACATATTTACAAATGATCAAACTATAGCTGAGTTCATTGGACTGTATGACAATGACCATAAAGACGGTTTCAACATCGACTTGGAAGCACCAATAGAATCCTTTGAATCTAATATGTCACAAAATCACACCAAAGATATCCAACATGTCAATGAAGATAAGAGATCCTATCAACTAGGATCATCCATTTTTATCAAATCAGGCTTTCTTGTAGAGGAGAAGATTCCAAGTAACATTTTCCACATGCAGAGTGATGGGTTAGCATCTTGCTTTCAAAACAAAAAATACCCCATTGCAAACAGAATCTGTTAGAGCATGCAGTATCAAGGAAAAGAACTAGGCATACATGAGCAAGGAATTCTAGAACCAATATAGTTTCAAGAAAATCCTAGACATCAAGGTCTTGGTTATCCTTCAGTCAGAAAATCTAATGATGTTAATGGTACCTCCTCGATATTGGGGGCAACTTTATCTGATACAAACATCAAAATGGAGGCCATGAGTAGTTCTTACCATAAGGTTGTTGCTAACACTCGTTCCATCCATGCCATAAATTTTTATTCTGACATAAATAAACCTTCCATTTGGAACCAACAAAAACAAAAGTCTTACAAATTCAAAGTTCAAAATCAAATATCAAAGGCCATTGAGTTAATCAAAAATCCAAGTGGACAAATAAAGTTAAAATGGATCCCAAAGAAAAATGGACCAAGCAAAGAAAATAGTTCAAAACTAAAAGTCAATCAAAATGTGGAGCCACAAGAAAAGAGGACTCCCACATATAATAAATGTCCACCTCCTTCAAAATGGTCATCATACAAGGCATATAAAAGTTATGGTTCCAAACATTATCCCAATCTAAAACCCTGTCTCCATCATCCATCACCCCAAGTTTGGCAAATAAAAATTCCTACATCTAAATTGCCAAATACGTCTACCATCATCCATCATAATCCTACATCTCGCCTAAAGTCTAAAAATCCTACGTCACAAATCCATCGCATCTTGGCAGCAACTCTTTATTGTAAGGACTCCCATGGCACTCTATCACAATGTGCGTATTTTGATAAGGCCAACTCTAGTGTCAACAAGGATCACAATGACATCAATCAATTGTATGCAAGTGCTATGATCCTAACAAGGCAACTACTTCATCAAGGTTATTATTGGAATATCATGGCACCAGTCTCTACATCAGCACCATCAATGGATTTGACACAATCAATGATCATCTAAAGCATCAAGGCCATCCAAAAAAATAATAATAAAAAATTGTTACTTTGATGAAAACCTGGCAAACAAGCATCTTGGTGACACCCAAAAGAACAAAAAAAAAAAAAGTCAAGAGATTTTTTTTTTCATCCAATAGTGAAAACCATTCTTATGGTGCTTTGGATAAGTACCATGATGAAAACTTGGCAAATAGGCGTCATGTGTAAGAAATTATCTATGTGGACTATTACACTTGGGGGCAAGTTGTCTCATCTCCCATACCCTTTGTATGACATTCATTATGACATTTCCATCTATCCATCTTAGCCCTACCACTCACATCAATTTTCCCACCTACTTTGATCTTGATAAGGACGAGTAGAAACATAAATCATGCTTTGGAAAAACTCTTGACATGTCTATCCTTTGGTCATACACTATCTATGAAATATCATGTCATAGCCTTCATAGCATTTTTCCAAACAAGTTATCCTTATACGAAATACCTATCACATGCCTTGGTTTTTCCCTTGTTAATGGTCTAAGGATATTCCATCATACCATCTAATCCTGAAAAGTCATTCCAAATGCAACAAGCCCAATCCATATAATATTTCTATGTATCCTAATGCATCATTCAAAACATTCATTGGCTTTGTTTCTAGCTTGGCTGCAAACCTTGATCCTTTAGTCACATTATCGTCATCCTCATGTTGTTTCGGGATGTGTCCTTCCCATGTCAAACAACATCATCACCATCCTCATCACCTGTCAATTGATTCTCAGCTTGACTAGGGGCACGATCATGGTTGTCCTTGGATTCTTGTGCATGCTTGCTTGGTTTCGTGTAGGAATCATTTCCCTGTACATAGTCCACTACCTTGTACATAGTCCTTATCCCTGTACATACTACCTATCCCTGTACATAGTCCACTTCCCTGTACATAGTCTGCTACCCTATACATAGTCCTTATCCCTATACATACTACCTATCCCTATACATATCCCTTATCTTTCATATCCATCACTTGTATATACCATTCATAATAAGTGGTAGTCTTTCCCATAACTTGGAACGATTAACATTGAGTGCATTTCATATCCCCCATTTTACCCTATTCATACTCAATTGGTCTCATACTCGATTGGGGGAAAACACTTGACATGTGTCATATTGGTTCTTACATTGGCTATGTTGAAGACGTAAAACCATGGAAAATCCAAAAACATCGGAAAATGACCTGAGAAAACACAAAAACATTGAAAAACTTCAAAAAGACAAAAAAAAATCAAAATATTTTGAAAATCCAAAAATAGAGTCAAAGTCAGTCGCACTTGTCAGTCTTTGTTGTTTGTTGAACTATGTTTTCCTTTACGACTGGACGTAGGCAAGGCCATCTGCCAATGTGCCCCTAAGGCATTAGGTCAGTCCGTTTAGGTTTGTCTGTATAATTTCATGATTTAATCCATATGTCTATATGACAAGGTCATTGGTCAAGTCGAACTACGAGGTCTTTGCGTGTATAACATAGGCAAGGCCATCAATCGATGAGCCCTTGAGGCCGCACTAGGTCAGTTCTTTAGGATTTTGTCATCACACACAGTCAATGGTCAACGCATCGTCTCCAGTCATGCATCACTCTGGTGAACAAGTCAGCAATGTCTCTAAGTCAAATCAAACAAATTGCCAACAAAACAATCAAAATAGATCAACAAATGTCTGCTATAGGATGTGTCCTTCTTGGAAACAAACATCATCATCATGCAAATCAACCTGTATCATGTTCAGGATGAGTCCTTCCTGAATACTGATATCAACAAAACAATCTATGTCTTATACAGGATGGGTCCTTCCTGCATAATCGACAAGATGAAACAATCAAACATAGCCTTGTACAGGTTATCACATCAACGACATCTGACTCAACATCTTATACGATACATGTATTTCTAAAACCAGGCTTTGTCATGCCTTATACAGATAGTCATAACATCGAAACCAGACTCACAGTCTTATCCGACAGTATGTGTATTTCCTGACATCAGGCTCTATCGATCAATCCTTCTATCAATCAACATGAATCAAACAAACAAGATCAAGTTTTGGCAAATATTTTACTGGCTTTTTTGACTTTATGGCTTATTTATCTTATCTTTTCACTTGGCTTTATGATGGGAATTATGTTACTAGCATTCTCAAGGATGTCCCATGAAGGATTTAGAGAAGCAACGATGTATCAGAATTCTATTTTCTTTGATTGCTGTCTGTCAACTGTCTTTTAAATTTGATCTTGAGTCATGTTACTAGTTTCCTCAAGGATGTCTATGAAGGATTTAGAGGAGCGATGATGTCTCATGACCCATCTTTTACTTTGTTTGCTATCTGTGGTTTGTCTTGACAAAAAGACTAGGGCAACTTGTGTCCTTAGTATGAGTTAATGACACTCCTTGTTTGCGACTGTCTGTTATTAGTAAGTGGATGACCTTGCACACCTTGATCTATGTCATATCATGGTGTTTTTCTCCATTTGTATTAGTCTCGCCCAATGATGATAAAGTGCAACGCCTTTTGTGATACGATGAAACATCAAAGATTTCTAATACTAACATCCATGTCTTTTATTATTCATCTTTCTTTCCGCACTAACATTTCTTCTTTTCTACATCTTCACCACCCTTACGTATTTTCTTCTATCTTTTTTTTTCTTTCATCTTCTAGTTCTCTCATCGATTTCGAGAGCACACTCATGTTCTTTGAACCCGACTGTCCTCCTGAGGGGGCATACCTTCACCTATTTTACACTGGGGCATTACTGGAGCATATTTCTTATTGATTTTCTTTGACACAATGCCGAAATGACATTGTATCAAAGAGGGGCAAATGTAGACACTGAAATTTGGTCTAAGCCTACGACTTCAATATTCTTCATAATTCCTATTCTTTATGTTCATGATTAAATAATCTTAATTATTTAATTAATTCTCTATAGTATTTAATTCTTCTATTAATTAAATAATCTTAATTATTTATTTAATTCACACTTTTCTTTATTCTATCTGATTAATTAAATAAATGCTTTTTATTTAATTATGTTACTAATTAACCTTATCCTTCTTGTTAAATTGAATAAATTCTTATTTAATTTACTTTTATCATATTTCAACTATAATTAAATAAATTCTTTCTTTATTTAATTATTCATTTAAATCCCTTCATCACTTAATTAAATAAATCTTATTTATTTAATTATTCTTCAAATATCAAATCTTGAATTAAATGAATTATTTAATTCATTAATTCTATTTTAACACATTCCTCTATACTTTAGATAATTGTGTGAGTTATCTAAGTATTCACTTTTACTCCACTCGACATCTATTTCAAATTGCTCAGTTAACTCTTGATTTGATGTCTGAGTGGCGTTCTCGATTAATCTCTTTGTCAAATCATTCAATCCTGCAATTCTAACTTATTTGCATGTACATGCGGATTAATTAAATATTCTTATTTAATTAATTAAATCTTGTGTGTGCATTCAAACAAGAGTTGCTTTAATCAATCTTTATCTTTGTCATGCAAAGATATTTCTTTTATTTTCAAATACCAAACTGAAGATTAAATCATTTATTTAATCTTTAATCCTATTTCTAGTTTGTATCACTCATGTCACTACTGACAGTTATCAGAATGCATTTCTAATCAGTCAATCTCAGCCGTTCGTTGATCTTTCGATCTTGGCCTATCATTCGAATAATCAATTTTCTACAAATTGATTTGTTCTTCATCATTCCAATCTCTCTCGAAATCTCTCTCAAAACCTCTCTCGCAAAATCTTATGACTTTTGAGAGCACTCAATCTTGAATCTTCGATATATTTCTAATCATTATCTTAGGCTATACTTGCACGAACTCTTGAAAATCTAAGGGCAATTATACTACACAAGCAAAATGGAGAAGAGCAATCAAGATGAATCATGGAAATACGTTCGAAATTGGTGAGATTGTTCTAGTTTTGTTTATGTTTTACTTTCCTATGTACTTTGTTGCTTAACGAATGGATTTGGATCTTAGATTTAGTATTGCATGCATATGTTTGCTTCTAATAATCTAATCTGTTTTCTATTGTGCACATTTCTATGGCATTACAACATGCATATCTGTTGTATAAAATTTAAAATAGTATAGGGTGATCCCACAATATTGGTTTACAATTTTTGGCCAAATTGGACACTGAACTGATTTTTTCTAACTAAATCTTCACTTTTAGGCACCTATAATGGCTAAACTAGAGAATATTTATTCAATAGTAAAAAGTTAGTTGAAAATTTTGAAATACATGCATATCTGTTGTATAAAATTTAAAATAGTATAGGCTGATCCCACAATACTGGTTTACAATTTTTGGCCAAATTGGACACTGAACTGATTTTTTCTAACTAAATCTTCACTTTTAGGCACCTATAATGGCTAAACTGTGAGGAATTTGAAGATGATGCAAACTAGTGATTTGTGGCATTTTTTCTGTAGATTCTAAATATATTTTTTCCAAAAATTTTGGAATCATATTGCACTTATTTTTCCATCTCCTTCGAAAACTAGTTTTTTTTTCAGTAAACACCATTTTTAAGGAGTGACGCTCACTATGTAACTTTTTTTCCATGAAGGATAAACTTCTAATTTTTTCGAATTTAGATTTTTAACTACGGTATCTAGTGCTTCCAATTGGTTTTATAGTGTTTTATTGAATATTTTTTCCTTGATCAAGTTTCAAATTTAAACCAATTACAATTCAGACATAGGGGGACCGTATAACACAACTTTTTTTGTATGTATCGAAATTCAATTTACTTTTTTTGGTTGGATCAAGGACTTCAATATATGGTGCACTCATATTTTTCAATTTTTTTTTGATAATCTTCTATTTTTCCACTTGGTTGGAAGCTTATAAAAAGGACTGCATACTTACAAAAAATAAATTTTAAATGAATTCATTTGATACCCCAAAAGGTAAATCAAAAGTGGTTTTTTATTAGCATTTTGATAGGTGTAAAGAAGACTCCATTATAGGTATGGTTTAAAACTAGTGGGGTTCTATCCAAGGGGGTTTGATCAAACTCTCTTCAATTGGAATGCTTTAAATGGAACTTTTTAAGGTTTAAATCATTATATTTTCTAAAACTATATGATTTCAACAAAAAATAGAATCTCCCAGAAATTGTAAACCAGCTTTGTGGGATTACTCTATATTAATTACCAAGATTCATAGAAAGACTAGTTATTTGATAAAAATAATTTCGTCCATAAAAATATGTGGTAGATGTGCGGGAGATTGCAGTAAGTCCGTGGATGGAAAAAAATCATTTGAGTGATGGTTCTCCTCTTCAATTGGTGAGTTAAGATTTTATGGGGGATTTCCTAGACCATAACATTTCTAGTGCCAATGGAGCTCATATGAGCTATGCATGTATTTTGTATATATTTCTATGAAAGATAGAAAATGTAAATTGTATCTTGTTTAAGAAATCATTACTTTGGAAAGATTGTAACATTTCGTGGAATGAAATGAGAAAGTTGAAACATTGTTATATCTAATTTGCATATTATCTTATTTTGAAAAGAATTTTTTTATTGTTATGTGATTGGCATCTTAGTTTATTTACTTGAGGTTAAAACTATAAAAAATTATTTGTGAAGAACAATGGGCATGTTACACATGGTATCAGAGCTACTAGGTTCAACTTTGGAACATATGAGATCATTATGTAAGTGATGCATAAACCTTATTTAAATATAATGGTTGAAAAGTTCTTATGCCAAGATGACAAGAGGAAAAGAACAAAGTGGAAATAAAAAGGGAAGTTAAGATTCCTGAAAATTTGTTTAAGTTTGGGACAAGGAAAGAATTATCTTGGAAGTTGAAAAGCCCTAAACCAACAATTCAATATGATACACCTTTGGATTGCAAAATATTACACTACCAGGTTCAATAGGAAGGTTAGGGAGGATTACCAATGAGTACCTTCACCCTACAAAATTGTTTAAATGACTCTAAGGGATAAAAATAATTGAAGTGATTTCCCTTATTGACAACAACCTATAGGTGGGAAGAGTCAAGGAATTTGGATTGAGTGGGGATATTATGAATATATGAGTATGCTTTATTAGAAAAGAGCTAATGGATATAACATAAATTGGAAACTTTTCTCGAATTAGGAAGTCAACGTTTTGTGAATCAAAAGCAACTAGAGAAGTAACAAGTGGTCAAGGATAAACCCTTGACAAACTTGATTTGATACAAGGTTAAAATCTTACAATGATAATTGGAGTCAAGAGAGAAAGTTGATACCTTTGAATGAAGGTTAGAGACCAAATTGGTTAGGAAAAGAAGCAATCTAGGGAAAATAAAAGATGACATGAATCCACCATCCAAAATTGACAAGGTCAATTAGAAGTCTTGATCGGAAAAGAAATTAGACAATTCAGATAAAGGACTCAGTTAGAGCATAGTTCGGTTGAAATGTGAATAGAAATTACCAACTTGTCAATGGAAGTAAATTTATGTTAGATCTTTAAATGATCATTTGAAGATGATGCAATGAGAAAATGAATATGGTTAAAAGGCCATTCGTATACATGGAAAAGAGAATTGGGATGAAACATTAGAGTACCTCATAGCTTGTAATTTGATGATTATTCATTAGATCTCATTACGATGGATCCAACCATTGATTTTGAGAGATTAGAAGGTGATGATGAATCAAATTTTGGGGATGAAAAGTATATTAAAGGCATACCCTGGAGGGTAACAAAGGTAATCCGAGGGCGGTGGGCTATGGTGGAGTTATAAGGGATTCCTTTGGCAATTTCATTGGTGCGACGACGTCTCCTCTTGGTTCCCAAACTAATCATCTAGCGGAGGGTGCTGGAGCTTTTCACATCATAAATTTACCCCAAAGTCTTACTATTAAAAATTTGTGGCTTGAAGGAGACTCCAAAAACATAATCGACTACCTCTGTGGCAAGTCTCCCCCCTCGTGGACCATTAAATCGTGGGTTGATGAAGCTATTTTGAATTTGGCCAAATTTGACAAAGTTAAAATATCACATGCTTATAGAGAAGCCAATGCTGTTGTGGATTTTTTCACTAATGAAGGGGTTAGGAGTAAAGATGTGTGCACTTGGCTTAATATCAGCGATCTAAATTCTAATGTCTGCGCCCTAATAAATTATGATAAATCACATGGAAAAGCGACGTGTTATCCCTTTAATGAGGACATGCTAGATCTTTCACATCAAAATCATTAGAGTGCATGGAACCGAGCCCTGTGGCTTAATCTACAAGAAAGCTCCGCATGCTTTGTGGGTTCCTAGATTTGGCATGGCCAATTTTAGTAAAGTTTTCATTTGGGTCTACCCCACTGTGTCAGCTGAAATGGGAGGAGACAGAAAATGAACTGAACCGGAAAGCTATGATACACACATGAAAAATGCCAAGGCTTGGAAAAAGGTTATAAGCAAAGGGTTGCTTCCTTTCCTGGAGAAGCTCCATGGCTCTAACCAAGTGGCCACAAACCTCTTTGTTAAAAATTGGAATAATCGTAACTTGACCCTGTTTGGCAGGAATGTGGAGCTCAGTGAAAATCTTATTGCTAATGTTATGGGCTTATCTATTGAAGGGAAGAAGTTCTTCAGGGACATGGCCTTTTCTGATGAAGCCGTGATTAGATTTCCTAAAAAGGACAAAAAAAGGCTAAGTCTGGTTAAAATTGCAAACAACTACTTCAATGTTGACACCATAAAGGCTATCTAGAGAAAGGTTCTGTGGGTCATCATGGAGTATATAACGGTGGACGAGTGCTTCACCAGAGTCTATGACTACCACTTTGCTCTTCTCAACCACTTTCGCTACAAGGTTAGGGTCTCTCTCCCCTATTATCTCTTTTGTTCCTTGAAGAAAAGTTTGGAGGATAATAAGAAAAATCCTAAAAGATTCCCCATCCTGCACACTGGGTTAATAAAGTTGATTGTTGAATACTTCCAAAAAATGCCTGCCCCCCCTATTCAGGAAACTTCCCCTATTTTTGAGAGTGATGATACTAAGCCCAGTGGCTTAGAGTATTTGCCTAATTCTAGCCCGGCTAGAAATGCCCTTCGCTTGCATGCTGTCCCTTCTAGGAACAAAAACCCTACTCCCATTTTTGGTAAATCCCACACTGAGCTTGAGCCTGATAGCCCCTCCTTTAAGAAGAAACCCCAGGCCAAAAGCCTTGTTTCCTATTTTGAAGAATCCTTTGAGTCGGAGGAGTCTGATGCCAATAAAATTGAGCTTTGGGCTAAACCTCAGCCAGATAATCTAGCTAATGATGACTCCCCTATTACTTCTAACCCTAAAAAAAATTGTCCTAATACTAGCAAAGATCCTTCTCTGGATGTTCTGAACCTTGCCAAAACCAATTCGAAGTCCCAATTCAAACTCTTGGAATGGACTTTCATCAAAATTAATGAGATGAAAATTAAAAATTGGGCCCTTAAAAGCAAGATTGAAGAGCTGAGTGCTAAGATTGCTGAGATTGAAAATAAAGATGTGGATAGTGGGGTTCAAGATCACAGTAACAAAAATATTGACTCCAAGGTTGAGAATATTAGGAATACCATCAATACCATTGTTGAGCAAAACAACCGAATTGCAAGACACAATGCCATTATCATTAATGCGATGACTGAAAAGATTGATAAAGCCCAACAGGGGTCTCTTATGGTGGATATGGAGGAAATTGAGGACAAAATCCAGGATATGGATGTGGGCATTTCCAAAAGAACTAGAGCCAATCTGAAGCAAAAGGTTCCCCCCACTTCGAAGATGATTCAAATTTTTAAAAAGGGTGTCAATGATATGCAGAATCTAGAGGCGGAGACGAAGTTTGTCCTAAAGACTCTGAATTAATGGTTGGGGTTTTGGTGTTTACTTTGGTCTTCCTTTTGGTTTGACCTTTCTGGTCTATTTCGTTTGGTTGCAGCTGCTCTTTTCTTGGGCAGTTGGTTTTTTTGGCTGGACTTTTGTGTCCTCTTTTTTATTTTGTAAATGTTGTGGTTTCGGGTCCTTGTAAAACCTGTTTTACCCCTTTTATCAAAAAAAAAAGGAAAGCAATAGTTAATTAACTATAAAAATCCAACAAGGAATGATAAATTAATTCAGTTTGAGGAAAGTGAATGTTTGCTAAGAGTTCAACTTTAAGATAATCTAATATCCTGGAAATGCTAAGGGGGAAAAGGGAGAGTAAATGTACTCAAATAAGTATCCTTTTCAGTAAGGTTTAATGTTATATCCTTGGTAGGAGAGAACTTTTAATTGAAGTATTGAACTCAATAACCACAACAAGGTTGAAAGAGATAAAAGATAAGCTATTGGTATTACTAGTGAAAAGTAGTGGAAAGGTCAAGGCTTGTGACCAATGAGAAATAAATATTTACAACACAAATATATACATAATTGAGTTGGAAGATCAATTGTTATTATTGTTGATTTCTTAGAAAAGGATAGGCAATATTCTTGATTAGACAAAATTATTATCTATGAAATAGGGAAGGGAAGATTCTATACTCATGATTTTAAGTTATTGAGAAACTTTCATGCTTGAAAATTAGGTATGCAATAATTGTTGACATATTTTGGAAGATAACAACAAACCAACATGATGAAATGAGGACTGTTATTCAACTAATATAAAATACTTATTGGAAGAAATAGATTGAGTTGAAAATTGGATTACAACTTTGGGAAAAGATTAAAGAACAAAAAAGGTCCAAGATTTGGATGTCTTAAGAGGACCACCATCAATATTTAAATATAATAAATTTCAAGAACCGAATATGTCATAAGTCCATAAAAGTGGTTTCACTTAGTCGAGATGAACTATTATGAACCAAAGAAGGAAACTATGTACCCAAAATTCTGGGAGATTAAGAAATGAGATGAAGTAAGTTGATGCTTATACTCTGGACATTGGAATGAAAAAATTATTTGTTGCATGAGGAACCACTATAATCTAGAAGGGGATAGAGTATAATGTTGCTAACTATGTAGCAAGTTGATGTCTAGAATGCTAGAGGATGAAGACAACATGTCGACATCGGCAAGATTTCTATACTCCCATGAAATTCTAGAAGGGAAGTGGTAGATTATTAGAATGGTTTTGACCTTTCTATGTTGATGGAACTAGAATAATGTTACGGTGGATAGACTCACCAAGGTAACCAATTTTGATTGGGAAATTTGATTTGTAGGATATCAGTCCTAAACAACATATTGTGTAAAGTAGTTGCTTAATATTCCTGAGAAGGTTAACTCAGAATGGGACACACAAGTGACATTAGGTTTTGTGTAAACCATTATCATCTTATGAAAATTCAATTGAATGAATGCTCAATATATTACTTTAAGTTAGCTAGTTAGGAAAAAGGGATAAACCAAATCTTGAAGGATTTGTAGAAAAATTATAATATAATAAAACTTCTATCATTGAAATTTGGTCCATGATATGGGAAATAGGGTTAAATCTCTATAAAGCTGGGATAAGCTAGGGAATAGGATTAACCTTAGACTGGAAAGGTTGTCAAAATGGAATAAGAGATCAAAATAAAACAAAATTTGTTGATACAAAGCTTGAAATAAGAAGCAATATCATTATGCTCAGAATTGATAGGTGTCTAAGGGCAATGTTATGCTAAAGATGGATAGTAGTCAAGGGCAGTACTATTATTCTTAAGGAAAATGTTTGAGTTACTGAAAAACGATCTTAGCTTTTGAGTTATCTGATGGTGTAAGAACTAAAGGGAAGGATGGGACCCAAAGTGTAGTGCGTAATAAACCGAAATTCATTTTCTTTTTGGGTTACACTAATGATAATTATATTAGCCAATAAGAACATATATTCCAGTCACTAAGGTATAGGTATCATATAAAATACAATTTCTATTGTACTTATGATGTACATATGAGTTAATATAATTATGATGAATAGTTCTTTAGAGAGAAAATATGTGTGAAGCACAATTTCTTCCCATTTGTTAGTTGAGTCACCCATGCAAAGTCTAGGAAGGATAAACGAGATTGCAAAGGTTCATACTATGAGGGAAGAATATTGGGATAATTATGATAAAATACTTATCACTTACATGGTATGGATAATAGAAGGTAGAACCTTTATTTGACTTTATCTATATGATTAAGTGCTTTAAATCATTGGGGACGATGATTCTCATAGTTACAGAGTTACTTTTACCTTATAAGTAAATATGATTATAAATGTTAAATTTTAGGACTTTGATATGTTTAAGTAGGTGCATGGAATATTGAATATGTAATATGATGTAATTATTTTTGAAGAAATGATTATGTTTTATATTGATAGGAAATATGATGAATGAATATGAATTGTAAATGATTGCGTCAATGCCTTAATGATGTAAATGATTTATGATACAAGTGAATTTCATGAGAATGGTTAACTACTATTGTAAATGTGCTAAGTTGGATGCAGGTATGGGTTCACACCTCCAGAAGGGAGAGGAATTATCACTCAGGAGAAGGATTTGGTCCAGTAACCCTTAATAAGCCAATATTGAGATTTCACACGCTCACTTCTAGTTTGGTCAAGTAAGAGTCAGGTTAGTCCATGAATCAGGTAAGTACCTTTGGTCATAGTTTGGGGGTGAATTGAATGACTTTGGTTTTAGTCTCTGGCTTCTTGATTGTTCTTGAATTGGGTTATACATGGTTGAGTCTATTTGATATGAGTAAGTTCTTCTTTGTGTATTTATTAATCGATGATAATTAACTATATATATATAATGAATACATATACATGTGCGTGTGTAGAAATATATATATGTATATATTCATTTGTTATTGTATGATTTATAAAAAGTGCTTTGAATAAAAACCATAGGGCATAAGATGGAACTTCTGATGTATATATATGTTTAATGTGCTATATGAGGCACATTATAAGCACTAAAGTTTACATGACTAAAACCATCGCACCATAGTAAAAGGTTAAGCATAATCTTTGCATAGGAAAAGGGTATGCATTAAGCCGTATAGACCATGCATGGCATGTGTAATAGGTTTAAAAACTTGGTCGGCCATTTAAATGGAAAAATACATTTGTTTAAAGTGTAAGCCATATGATAATGTGGCTGTATAAAACCAATGCATAGGTTGTGAAAGGTCAGTGCATAGTATGGATGCGATATGAGTGTTGCATAAAATATTAACATGATGTGTAAAATACATGCAGTGCTATGTCCAACATGTGGAAATGATTTACAAGACATAGTTAAATGTATTCAAGGAAATTTGAAATGCATTAACAAGATTTGACTTGGTCTTTGAATTGAAACACCAAAGTAGCACACATGATGTTTATGTGGTGTCAAATTATGAATAATTGCATTCCTTTAGAAGTATTTTCTGTGAACTTTTTCCAGCGATGGAGGCCAAATAAGAATGAGAGAATTAGTCAAATAGAAGCTGGCATAAAGAGAGTCGACCTATGAGAATAATTACCTTGCATTTCTGAATGATATTCTTGTTGTCCTTGATCGAAGTGACTGGCTGTGCAATATTGCTAAGTCTTAGTTTGTAAATTTGCCACCTTTTCTTTACCTTGCTGATTCAAACCAATTGACCTAAGAAGTGCCAATCCTATTATCCTATTTCTAGCCTTTAGTTGCTAATTTTTGTATATAAATAGAGGTTCTCTTTACCTCAAAAGGACAAATACTTGCACTCTTGCTGCTATTTTCTAGGTTGTTATTATAATTTTCTGAGTTTGAGAGAGAATCCGTGAGAGGCTTTGTGGGAGAATTATGGAGAGAACTAGTGAGAGGTTAGAAGAGGATTTTGGAGGTTGTTCTTGGTGGAATTTTCAATCAAGATAGAGCCATTAATCTAGGAGAGAGGAATAATCAATTGGAGCTTTTATATAGGCATGCTAGTTTCTATACCTTTTTGTTTTATATTGGAAAGGTTAAATAGATTTGAATACTATGTTGGAAAGGAATGGTATGAGTAAGTTGTGATGCTTGATTATGTTTGAATTTTCTTGGACATTAATTTCTTTGATGGAACCTATCTATTAGGTTAATTCTTTTATATACCTTATATGGGATTTTATATGATGTGTTTCTATATAGAATTTACGTAGTTAGTCTATACTGTATGTATGTAGAAATAAATGTGAAATATGGATTATATCAATATAATGGAGGGGAATAACTTGAATTTGTTAGCTTATAATGCTAGGAAAACCTTGGGAATAATAAGGCTAGTAACACAACAATAGTAATTTGGTATGAAAGATGTGTCATCATTGACAGGATGTGACATCATGTGAACCATATCGTTAGTCTATACTAGAATTATCATATATAATTGTTGCTTTACTTGATTATTGATTGAAACCCTAGGTTGAGAATAACCTACTTGGTTGGGTTGTTTATTTGATCTTTGTTTAAACAACATAAGTTGAGATTAACCTACATGATTAGACTGATACTTGAATGTTAATTTTATCTTGGGATTAGGGTAAACTAAGGATGAGATTAGCCTATGTGATTAAGTTGATCACTTAAATTTATGAATTAAATTACTATTTTATTGGAGCCATAGGTGGGATTACCCTATCAAGTTGGTTGTTTTATACTCTTGACATGAAGTCATTTTATTGATGTGAACCTACTTTTTGAATAGCCTTTTATTGATGAGATTATAATCTTGAATAAGAGTCCTTTATTGTTGAGACTATACTTCTAAATGAGTCATTTATTGATATGTTATTCTTTTGATTGAGGCCATTTATTGTTGAGGTAATACCTTTGAACTAAGATCATTTATTGACGAGAATATACTTTTGATGAGAATCATTTATTGTTGTGATATACTCTTGAATGGAGTCATTTATTGATGAGTATTTATTCTATGATAAGATGAAGCTTATGTAGCTATACTTTAGATTATGAAGTTATTTGTTATAATGAAGATATTTGTAAGTTAGAGCCATGAAGAGTTTTTAGGATATTCCTGGGGTTAAGATAACCCAATGAAGGGGATAACTTATGAATATAAATTGCTACTTATTAGAAATGCCAAGGTAAATAAAA
>VDFB02000008.1:108929140-108975257 GCA_007258455.2 Sequoia sempervirens | reverse complement strand
CTTTTCTTTATTCTATCTGATTAATTAAATAAATGCTTCTTATTTAATTATGTTACTAATTAACCTTATCCTTCTTGTTAAATTGAATAAATTCTTATTTAATTTACTTTTATCATATTTCAACTATAATTAAATAAATTTTCATTTAATTATTCATTTAAATCCCTTCATCACTTAATTAAATAAATCTTATTTATTTAATTATTCTTCAAATATCAAATCTTGAATTAAATGAATTATTTAATTCATTAATTCTATTTTAACACATTCCTCTATACTTTAGATAATTGTGTGAGTTATCTAAGTATTCACTTTTACTCCACTCGACATCTATTTCAAATTGCTCAGTTAACTCTTGATTTGATGTCTGAGTGGCGTTCTCGATTAATCTCTTTGTCAAATCATTCAATCCTGCAATTCTAACTTATTTGCATGTACATGCGGATTAATTAAATATTCTTATTTAATTAATTAAATCTTGTGTGTGCATTCAAACAAGAGTTGCTTTAATCAATCTTTATCTTTGTCATGCAAAGATATTTCTTTTATTTTCAAATACCAAACTGAAGATTAAATCATTTATTTAATCTTTAATCCTATTTCTAGTTTGTATCACTCATGTCACTACTGACAGTTATCAGAATGCATTTCTAATCAGTCAATCTCAGCCGTTCGTTGATCTTTCGATCTTGGCCTATCATTCGAATAATCAATTTTCTACAAATTGATTTGTTCTTCATCATTCCAATCTCTCTCGAAATCTCTCTCAAAACCTCTCTCGCAAAATCTTATGACTTTTGAGAGCACTCAATCTTGAATCTTCGATATATTTCTAATCATTATCTTAGGCTATACTTGCACGAACTCTTGAAAATCTAAGGGCAATTATACTACACAAGCAAAATGGAGAAGAGCAATCAAGATGAATCATGGAAATACGTTCGAAATTGGTGAGATTGTTCTAGTTTTGTTTATGTTTTACTTTCCTATGTACTTTGTTGCTTAACGAATGGATTTGGATCTTAGATTTAGTATTGCATGCATATGTTTGCTTCTAATAATCTAATCTGTTTTCTATTGTGCACATTTCTATGGCATTACAACATGCATATCTGTTGTATAAAATTTAAAATAGTATAGGGTGATCCCACAATATTGGTTTACAATTTTTGGCCAAATTGGACACTGAACTGATTTTTTCTAACTAAATCTTCACTTTTAGGCACCTATAATGGCTAAACTAGAGAATATTTATTCAATAGTAAAAAGTTAGTTGAAAATTTTGAAATACATGCATATCTGTTGTATAAAATTTAAAATAGTATAGGCTGATCCCACAATACTGGTTTACAATTTTTGGCCAAATTGGACACTGAACTGATTTTTTCTAACTAAATCTTCACTTTTAGGCACCTATAATGGCTAAACTGTGAGGAATTTGAAGATGATGCAAACTAGTGATTTGTGGCATTTTTTCTGTAGATTCTAAATATATTTTTTCCAAAAATTTTGGAATCATATTGCACTTATTTTTCCATCTCCTTCGAAAACTAGTTTTTTTTTCAGTAAACACCATTTTTAAGGAGTGACGCTCACTATGTAACTTTTTTTCCATGAAGGATAAACTTCTAATTTTTTCGAATTTAGATTTTTAACTACGGTATCTAGTGCTTCCAATTGGTTTTATAGTGTTTTATTGAATATTTTTTCCTTGATCAAGTTTCAAATTTAAACCAATTACAATTCAGACATAGGGGGACCGTATAACACAACTTTTTTTGTATGTATCGAAATTCAATTTACTTTTTTTGGTTGGATCAAGGACTTCAATATATGGTGCACTCATATTTTTCAATTTTTTTTTGATAATCTTCTATTTTTCCACTTGGTTGGAAGCTTATAAAAAGGACTGCATACTTACAAAAAATAAATTTTAAATGAATTCATTTGATACCCCAAAAGGTAAATCAAAAGTGGTTTTTTATTAGCATTTTGATAGGTGTAAAGAAGACTCCATTATAGGTATGGTTTAAAACTAGTGGGGTTCTATCCAAGGGGGTTTGATCAAACTCTCTTCAATTGGAATGCTTTAAATGGAACTTTTTAAGGTTTAAATCATTATATTTTCTAAAACTATATGATTTCAACAAAAAATAGAATCTCCCAGAAATTGTAAACCAGCTTTGTGGGATTACTCTATATTAATTACCAAGATTCATAGAAAGACTAGTTATTTGATAAAAATAATTTCGTCCATAAAAATATGTGGTAGATGTGCGGGAGATTGCAGTAAGTCCGTGGATGGAAAAAAATCATTTGAGTGATGGTTCTCCTCTTCAATTGGTGAGTTAAGATTTTATGGGGGATTTCCTAGACCATAACATTTCTAGTGCCAATGGAGCTCATATGAGCTATGCATGTATTTTGTATATATTTCTATGAAAGATAGAAAATGTAAATTGTATCTTGTTTAAGAAATCATTACTTTGGAAAGATTGTAACATTTCGTGGAATGAAATGAGAAAGTTGAAACATTGTTATATCTAATTTGCATATTATCTTATTTTGAAAAGAATTTTTTTATTGTTATGTGATTGGCATCTTAGTTTATTTACTTGAGGTTAAAACTATAAAAAATTATTTGTGAAGAACAATGGGCATGTTACACATGGTATCAGAGCTACTAGGTTCAACTTTGGAACATATGAGATCATTATGTAAGTGATGCATAAACCTTATTTAAATATAATGGTTGAAAAGTTCTTATGCCAAGATGACAAGAGGAAAAGAACAAAGTGGAAATAAAAAGGGAAGTTAAGATTCCTGAAAATTTGTTTAAGTTTGGGACAAGGAAAGAATTATCTTGGAAGTTGAAAAGCCCTAAACCAACAATTCAATATGATACACCTTTGGATTGCAAAATATTACACTACCAGGTTCAATAGGAAGGTTAGGGAGGATTACCAATGAGTACCTTCACCCTACAAAATTGTTTAAATGACTCTAAGGGATAAAAATAATTGAAGTGATTTCCCTTATTGACAACAACCTATAGGTGGGAAGAGTCAAGGAATTTGGATTGAGTGGGGATATTATGAATATATGAGTATGCTTTATTAGAAAAGAGCTAATGGATATAACATAAATTGGAAACTTTTCTCGAATTAGGAAGTCAACGTTTTGTGAATCAAAAGCAACTAGAGAAGTAACAAGTGGTCAAGGATAAACCCTTGACAAACTTGATTTGATACAAGGTTAAAATCTTACAATGATAATTGGAGTCAAGAGAGAAAGTTGATACCTTTGAATGAAGGTTAGAGACCAAATTGGTTAGGAAAAGAAGCAATCTAGGGAAAATAAAAGATGACATGAATCCACCATCCAAAATTGACAAGGTCAATTAGAAGTCTTGATCGGAAAAGAAATTAGACAATTCAGATAAAGGACTCAGTTAGAGCATAGTTCGGTTGAAATGTGAATAGAAATTACCAACTTGTCAATGGAAGTAAATTTATGTTAGATCTTTAAATGATCATTTGAAGATGATGCAATGAGAAAATGAATATGGTTAAAAGGCCATTCGTATACATGGAAAAGAGAATTGGGATGAAACATTAGAGTACCTCATAGCTTGTAATTTGATGATTATTCATTAGATCTCATTACGATGGATCCAACCATTGATTTTGAGAGATTAGAAGGTGATGATGAATCAAATTTTGGGGATGAAAAGTATATTAAAGGCATACCCTGGAGGGTAACAAAGGTAATCCGAGGGCGGTGGGCTATGGTGGAGTTATAAGGGATTCCTTTGGCAATTTCATTGGTGCGACGACGTCTCCTCTTGGTTCCCAAACTAATCATCTAGCGGAGGGTGCTGGAGCTTTTCACATCATAAATTTACCCCAAAGTCTTACTATTAAAAATTTGTGGCTTGAAGGAGACTCCAAAAACATAATCGACTACCTCTGTGGCAAGTCTCCCCCCTCGTGGACCATTAAATCGTGGGTTGATGAAGCTATTTTGAATTTGGCCAAATTTGACAAAGTTAAAATATCACATGCTTATAGAGAAGCCAATGCTGTTGTGGATTTTTTCACTAATGAAGGGGTTAGGAGTAAAGATGTGTGCACTTGGCTTAATATCAGCGATCTAAATTCTAATGTCTGCGCCCTAATAAATTATGATAAATCACATGGAAAAGCGACGTGTTATCCCTTTAATGAGGACATGCTAGATCTTTCACATCAAAATCATTAGAGTGCATGGAACCGAGCCCTGTGGCTTAATCTACAAGAAAGCTCCGCATGCTTTGTGGGTTCCTAGATTTGGCATGGCCAATTTTAGTAAAGTTTTCATTTGGGTCTACCCCACTGTGTCAGCTGAAATGGGAGGAGACAGAAAATGAACTGAACCGGAAAGCTATGATACACACATGAAAAATGCCAAGGCTTGGAAAAAGGTTATAAGCAAAGGGTTGCTTCCTTTCCTGGAGAAGCTCCATGGCTCTAACCAAGTGGCCACAAACCTCTTTGTTAAAAATTGGAATAATCGTAACTTGACCCTGTTTGGCAGGAATGTGGAGCTCAGTGAAAATCTTATTGCTAATGTTATGGGCTTATCTATTGAAGGGAAGAAGTTCTTCAGGGACATGGCCTTTTCTGATGAAGCCGTGATTAGATTTCCTAAAAAGGACAAAAAAAGGCTAAGTCTGGTTAAAATTGCAAACAACTACTTCAATGTTGACACCATAAAGGCTATCTAGAGAAAGGTTCTGTGGGTCATCATGGAGTATATAACGGTGGACGAGTGCTTCACCAGAGTCTATGACTACCACTTTGCTCTTCTCAACCACTTTCGCTACAAGGTTAGGGTCTCTCTCCCCTATTATCTCTTTTGTTCCTTGAAGAAAAGTTTGGAGGATAATAAGAAAAATCCTAAAAGATTCCCCATCCTGCACACTGGGTTAATAAAGTTGATTGTTGAATACTTCCAAAAAATGCCTGCCCCCCCTATTCAGGAAACTTCCCCTATTTTTGAGAGTGATGATACTAAGCCCAGTGGCTTAGAGTATTTGCCTAATTCTAGCCCGGCTAGAAATGCCCTTCGCTTGCATGCTGTCCCTTCTAGGAACAAAAACCCTACTCCCATTTTTGGTAAATCCCACACTGAGCTTGAGCCTGATAGCCCCTCCTTTAAGAAGAAACCCCAGGCCAAAAGCCTTGTTTCCTATTTTGAAGAATCCTTTGAGTCGGAGGAGTCTGATGCCAATAAAATTGAGCTTTGGGCTAAACCTCAGCCAGATAATCTAGCTAATGATGACTCCCCTATTACTTCTAACCCTAAAAAAAATTGTCCTAATACTAGCAAAGATCCTTCTCTGGATGTTCTGAACCTTGCCAAAACCAATTCGAAGTCCCAATTCAAACTCTTGGAATGGACTTTCATCAAAATTAATGAGATGAAAATTAAAAATTGGGCCCTTAAAAGCAAGATTGAAGAGCTGAGTGCTAAGATTGCTGAGATTGAAAATAAAGATGTGGATAGTGGGGTTCAAGATCACAGTAACAAAAATATTGACTCCAAGGTTGAGAATATTAGGAATACCATCAATACCATTGTTGAGCAAAACAACCGAATTGCAAGACACAATGCCATTATCATTAATGCGATGACTGAAAAGATTGATAAAGCCCAACAGGGGTCTCTTATGGTGGATATGGAGGAAATTGAGGACAAAATCCAGGATATGGATGTGGGCATTTCCAAAAGAACTAGAGCCAATCTGAAGCAAAAGGTTCCCCCCACTTCGAAGATGATTCAAATTTTTAAAAAGGGTGTCAATGATATGCAGAATCTAGAGGCGGAGACGAAGTTTGTCCTAAAGACTCTGAATTAATGGTTGGGTTTCCAGGTTTACCATTCCTCTCTTTATCGATCCTCTTCGGTCTATTTCTGGTTGCGTTCTTTGGCAATACTTTTTTTACTGGACTTTTGTGTCCTCTTTTCTATTTTGTAAATGTTGTGGTTTCGGTCCTTGTAAACCCGCTTTACCCCTTTACCAAAAAGGAAAGCAAGAAGCTAAATTAATCCAGTAAAACCAATGCTGAATGATGAAATTAATCTAGTTTGAGGAAACGTTTGCTAAGAGTCTAACCTTTAAGATAATCTAATATCCCGAAACGCTGGAGGGGGGAAAAAGGGAGGAGAAACGTAATTCAAAAAAATCCTCTCAAGGTTTAATGTTATATCTTTGGTAGGAGAGAACTTTTAATTGAAGTATTGAACTCAATAACCACAATAAGGTTGAAAAAGATAAAAGATAAGGTATTGGTATTACTAGTGAAAAGTAGTGGAAAGCTCAAGGCTTGTGACCAATGAGAAATAAATATTTACAACACAACTCTATACGTAATTGAGTTGGAAGATCAATTATTATTATTGTTGATTTCTTAGAAAAGGATAGGCAATATTCTTGATCATGAAAGACAAAATTATTACCTATGAAATAGGGAAGGGAAGATTCATGTACTCGTGATTTTAAGTTATTGAGAAACATTCATGCTTGAAAATTAGGTATGCAATAATTTTTGACATATTTTGGAAGATAAATAAATAAACCAACATGATGGGAAACAGAGGACTGCTTATTCAACCATTATAAAATAATTTATTGGAAGAAATAGATTGAGTTGAAAATGGATATAAACTTTGGGAAAATAAATAACAAAAAGGTCCAAGATTTGATGTTCAAGAGGACCAATTCAACAATATTTAAATATACAAATTTCCAAGAACCGAATATGTCATTAAGTCCATAAAAGTGGTTTCAATTAGTTTTAGATGAACTGACATGAACCAAAGTAGGCTGAAACTATAAACCAAAATTGAGATTAAGAAATGAGATGAAGTAAGTTTTATGCTTATAATTGACATTGAATGAAAATTATTTTATTGCATGAGGAAACCACCATAATCTGAAGGATATACATGCTGTCCATGTAGCAAGTTGGATGTCTAGGTACCGCTGAGATACACAATATGTCTAATATCGGGTAAGATTTCTATAATTCCATGAAATTTAGAAGGAAGTGGTAGATTATTAGAATGGTTTTGATAATTCTATGTCGATGGAACTAGCATAATGTTATGGTGGATAGACTCACCAAGGTAACCAATTTTGATTGGGAAATTTGATTTGTAGGATATCAGTCCTAAACAACATATTGTGTAAAGTAGTTACTTAATATTCTCGAGAAGGTTATCTCAGAATGGGACACACAAGTGACATTAGGTTTTGTGTAAACCATTATCATCTTATGAAAATTCAATTGAATGAATTCTCAATATATTACTTTAAGTTAGCTAGTTAGGAAAAAGGGATAAACCAAATCTTGAAGGATTTGTAGAAAAATTATAATATAATAAAACTTCTATCATTGAAATTTGGCCCATGATATGGGAAAAAGGGTTGAATCTCTATAAAGCTGGGATAAGGTAGGGAATAGGATTAATCTTAGACTGGAAAAGTTGTCAAAATGGAATAAGAGATCAAAATAAAAAAAAATTTGTTGATACAAAGCTTGAAATAAGAAGCAGTATCATTATGCTCGAAATTGGCAGGTGTCTAAGGGCAATGTTATACTAAAGATGGATAGTAGTCAAGGGAAGTACTATTATTCTTAAGGAAACTCTTTGAGTTAATGACAAACAATCTTAGATTTTGAGTTATCTGATGGTGTAAGAACCAAAGGGAAGGATGGGACCCAAAGTGTAGTGCATAATAAACCGAAATTCATTTTCTTTTTGGGTTACACTAATGATAATTATATTAGCCAATAAGAACATATATTCCAGTCATTAAGGTATAGGTATCATATAAAATACAATTTCTATTGTACTTATGATGTACATATGAGTTAATATAATTATGATGAATAGTTCTTTAGAGAGAAAATATGTGTGAAGCACAATTTCTTCCCATTTGTTAGTTGAGTCACCCATGCAAAGTCTAGGAAGGATAAATGAGATTGCAAAGGTTCATACTATGAGGGAAGAATATTGGGATATTTATGATAAAATACTTATCACTACATGGTATGGATAATAGAAGGTAGAACCTTTATTTGACTTTATCTATATGATTAAGTGCTTTAAATCATTGGGGACAAGGGGGGAAGATGTTACACCTAGTCTCATAGTTACAAAGTTACTTTTACCTTATAAGTAAATATGATGATAAATGTTAATTAGGACTTTGATATGTTTAAGTAGGTGAATGAAATATTGAATATGTAATATGATGTTATTACTTTTGAAGAAATGATTATGTTTTATATTGATAGGAAATATGATGAATGAATATGAATTGTAAATGATTGAGTCAATGCGTTAATGATGTAAATGATTTATGATACAAGCGAATTTCATGAGAATGGTTAACTACTATTGTAAATGTGCTAAGTTGGATGCAAGTATGGGTTCACACCTCCAGAAGGGAGGGGAATTATCACTCAGGAGAAGGATTTGGTCCGGTAACCCTTAATAAGCCAATATTGAGATTTCGCACACTCACTTCTAGTTTGGTAAAGTAAGAGTCAGGTTAGTCCATGAATCAGGTAAGTACCTTCGTTCATAGTTTGGGGGTGAATTGAATGACTTTGGTTTTAGTATCTGGCTTCTTGATTGTTCTTGAATTGGGTTATACATGGTTGAGACTCTTTGATATGAGTAAGTTCTTATTTTTGTATTTATTAATCGATGATTAACTATATATATATAATGAATACATATACATGTGCATGTGTAGAAATATATATATATATATATATATATATATATATATATATATATATATATATATATATATATATATATATATATATTCATTTGTTATTGTATGATTTATAAAAAATTCTTTGAATAAAAACCATAGGGCATAAGATGGCACTTCTGATGTATATATATATATATATATATTTAATGTGCTATATGAGGCACATTATAAGCACTAAAGTTTACATGACTAAAACCATCACACCATAGTAAAAGGTTAAGCATAATCTTTGTATAGGAAAAGGGTACACATTAAGCCATATAGACCATGCGTGGCATGTGTAATAGGTTTAAAAACTTGGTCGGCCATTTAAATGGAAAAATGCATTTGTTTGAAGTGCAAGCCATATGATAATGTGGCTATATAAAACTAATGCAGAGATTGTGAAAGGTCAGTGCATAGTATGGATACGATATGAGTGTTGCATAAAATATTAACATGTGTAAAATACACGCAGTGCTATGTCCAACATGTGGAAATGATTTACAAGACACAATTAAATGTATTGAAGGAAATTTGAAATGCATTAACAAGCTTTGACTTGGTATTTGAATTGAAACACCAAAGTAGTACACATGATGTTTATGTGGTGTCAAGTTATGAATAATTTCATTCCTTTAGAAGTATTTTCCATGAACTTTTTCCAGCGATGGAGGCCAAATAAGAATGCGAGAATTAGTCAAATAGAAGTTGTCATAAAGAGAGTCGACCTATGAGAATAATTACCTTGCATTTCTAAATGATATTCTTGTTTTCCATGATAGAAGTGACTGGCTATGCAATATTGCTAAGTCTTAGTTTGTAAATTTGCCACCTTTTCTTTACCTTGTTGATTCAAACCAATTGACCTAAGAAGTGCCAATCCTATTATCCTATTTCTAGCCTTTAGTTGCTAATTTTTGTATATAAATAGAGGTTCTCTTTACCTCAAAAGGACAAATACTTGCACTCTTGCTGCTATTTTCTAAGTTGTTATTATACTTTTTTGAGTTTGAGAGAGAATCCATGAGAGGCTTTGTGGGAGAATTATGGAGAGAACTAGTGAGAGGTTAGAAGAGGATTTTGGAGGTTGTTCTTGGTGGAATTTTCAATCAAGATAGAGCCATTAATCTAGGAGAGAGGAATAATCAATTGGAGCTTTTATATAGGCATGCTAGTTTCTATACCTTTTTCTTTTATATTGGAAAGGTTAAATATATTTGAATACTATGTTGGAAAGGAATGGCATGAGTAAGTTGTGATGCTTGATTATGTTTGAATGTTCTTGGACATTACTTTCTTTGATGGAACTTATCTATTAGGTTAATGCTTTTATATACCTTATATGGGATTTTATATGATGTGTTTCTATATAGAATTTACGTATTTAGTCTATACTATACGCATGTAGAAGTAAATGTGAAATATAGATTATATCAATATAATGGAGGGGAATAACTTGAATTTGTTAGCTTATAATGCTAGGAAAACCTTGGGAAAAATAAGGCTAGTAACACAACAATAGTAATTTGGTATGAAAGATGTGTCATCATTGATAGGATGTGACATCATGTGAACCATATCGTTAGTCTATACTACAATGATCATATATAATTGTTGCTTTACTTGATTATTGATTGAAACCCTAGGTTGAGAATAACCTACTTGGTTGGGTTGTTTATTTGATCTTTGTTTAAACAACATAAGTTGAGATTAACCTACATGATCAGACTGATAATTGAATGTTAATTTTATCTTTGGATTAGGGTAAACTAAGGATGAGATTAGCCTATGTGATTAAGTTGATCACTTAAATTTGTGAATTAAATTCTATTTTATTGGAGCCATAGGTGGGATTACCCTATCAAGTTGGTTGTTTTATACTCTTGACATGAAGTCATTTTATCGATGTGAATCTACTTTTTGAATAGCCTTTTATTGATGAGATTATAATCTTGACTAAGAGCCCTTTATTGTTGAGACCATACTTCTAAATGAGTCATTTATTGATATGTTATTCTTTTGATTGAGGCCATTTATTGTTGAGGTAATACCTTTGAACTAAGGTCATTTGTTGGCGATAATATACTTTTGATGAGAATCATTTATTGTTGTGATATACTCTTGAATGGAGTCGTTTATTGATGAGTATTTATTCTATGATAAGATGAAGCTTATGTAGCTATACTTTAGATTATGAAGTTATTTGTTATGAAGATATTTTTATGTTAAAGCCATGAAGAGTTTGTAAGATATTCTTGGGGTTAAGATAACCCAATGAAGGGGATAACTTATGAATATAAATTACTTATTAGAAATGCCAAGGTAAATAAAAATAAGAGAATAGGTTATTCTGGGGGCTAGTGTAACCCAATGAAGGGGATATATTATGCATAGAATACAATGGTCATTATAAATCACTCTATAATGGTGGGTGAGCATGTGACATCCATTATGAAATAGGGGTGATGAATACTTTGGCCAAAGTGGTGTAATTCACCACTAGTTACACTGTTAGTTCTCTGTGTTACCTTTTAGCATGCTAGTTCATGATTGTCATACATGTAGGTTGTGGCCATTGTATGGTAAAGTTATATTAATGTAGGGAACAACACCAACTTGGAATTGGCTAGTATTTTTAGGTTTCTAGACCAAACTCTTCGTCAAAGGGTAGGGCCATCTTACCATATGTGTTAGATGTGCGGGGGATCATAGTAAGTCTGTGGATGGTGAAAAAGTGCTTGAGTGATGCTTCTCCTCTTTAGTCGGTGAGCCAAGATTTTATGGGGGATTTCTTGGACCATTGTATTTCTAGTTCCAATGGAGCTTAGATGATCTATGTATGTATCTTGTATCTATTTTTATGAAAAATAGAAAATGCAAATTGTATCTTGTTTAAGAAATCATTACTTTGGAAAGATTGTAACATTTCATGGAATAAAATAAGAAAGTTGAAACACTTTTATACCTAATGTGTACGCATATTATCTTATGTTGAGAAATTTTTTATTGCTATGTGATTGGCATTTTAGTTTATTTTCTTGAGGTTAAAACTATGAAAATTTCTTTGTGAAGAACAATGGGCATGTTACAATTGGTATAAACATGATAAGCATATATTTAGTATAAAACAAAAAGATTTAGATATGTCTTACTCCAAAAGATATTTATAAATGGATCCTAAATAATAATATTTAGTTAAGGTATAGACAAAATTCCCAATCCATCCAAATTCAAATCAACTTTACACTCGATATAGATAATTCAGTTGAATATTTGACAACTCTTGTACACATGTTTATTAAAGAACAATAATAAATATTTTTTATATATTTAAACATGAAGGAAAAACCTAATACAAAATAGATTAAAATAGTCTTAAATTATTAGAAAGTGGAGAGATCTAGTAATTTTTTGTAATGCACTCTAATAAAGGTCATAATGTGTAGGTATGAACATTATCATTGGAAGTATAATACAAAAGATATTGAATTAATAGATAGGTAGGATAAACTTACTAAATAGAATGAAAATTATCATTAGTTTTCCCTTCTAAAATCCAATTTGCACAAAAATATATAGTGATAAATTGGTAATGAGTAATTGATAGTGAAAAAAAACCTTGATATAAAAAATATAATAACTTCAACTATTGTAGCTTTAAAAGAAAATGGATTTCAATTAAAGAAACAATCTTCAAATTGATAATATTTAGAATACACAAGAAAAAAAATTGTATTAGATTGGTCTTGTTGTTAGATGCATAGGAAAAATGAGGGGGGGGGGGTTGAATCAGTTGTATACTTCTAAAACATCAGAAACCCTCATTAACATTCAGATCTGCATTAGTTCTTAAACCATTAACATGTATTAATAGAATGTAAACATGT
Source organism: Sequoia sempervirens (assembly GCA_007258455.2). Classification (NCBI taxonomy): domain Eukaryota; kingdom Viridiplantae; phylum Streptophyta; class Pinopsida; order Cupressales; family Cupressaceae; genus Sequoia; species Sequoia sempervirens. The sequence continues at coordinate 108,962,552 of VDFB02000008.1, read as the reverse complement.
AAAGTGGTAATGCAAACACATCAAACACATAAGAACACTAGATTTATGTGGAAAATCCAAGAAGGGAAAAAACTGGTGAGAATTAACTCACTAATATATGAATTGCAACACCAAATATAATAAGGCTCATTTCCAAGGGCTCACTACCTAGAAAGATAAAGAAAGGCTCATTGCTAGTGGCTCATTTCCAAAGGACTCACTATTTAGAAGAAAGAAAGAAAGAAGAAGGGGTGGCTCACTACCAATTTGAACTGTTAATAATGCATCTCTCATATGCCAAAGGTACAATTCCACTAAAGCACAAATAACTCATCAAATAGACTGAAATGTAGACACCTTCTCCTCACTACATTGGGGAGTCATAGGCATTAAGGTTCACACTCAAATCAACACACTTGATCAATTTCACATATTTCACATCACACACACTTCACACTTAACATTGCATACAACAATTCACCTTGCATTGATACCCTCTATGAACTAAAATAATCTCAATTAGATTGGCCTTAATGAAACATATATACACCTTTACTGTGTAACATCAAATAGGTTAGCACTAAAAACTTCCACATATAATGAAGTGAATCCAAACCACACCACTACTTAATTGGGACCCAAATATACACAAACACACTTTTCAACACTTCCCAAATTAATAATTATCCTCCACAATTAGAGCTAACATGCTAGGTTGGCCAAACTTGCACTAACACTAAAAAGTGACACCAAAAGCACATTTAAAGGTCCAAAAACATCTCACAAACCATACAAAAATACTTCACAACATCCATACAACATCTTAGAATACTCCAATTCCAACAAAATATTTTGCACAACTACTACAACCACCTAAAAATCAAGAACACCTTCATTATGTGTAACTAGATCTACTGGCACAAACATCCAACATTTCAAACATTATTTTAGAAAAAATCAACACCTAAAATTTCAAGGGACTTAGGTAGAAACAAACATTATAGCCATGTTCCCAGATCCACAACACCAGAACCTTCATTGCGAAGAAATGCAGAGCAATCTCATTTCTTCAGACACCCTATTTAACTAGATAGACATAATGTCAAACACATCTTCCAGTGTAAAATGATCCAAAACCTAAAACTTTGAATGAAACCTTTGAATACCTCTAATCATCACATCCAAATCATATGGGTACATCTTCAACCATTAAGAAATGCAAAGAAAAACACTAAACACCACTCTGTCACACTAAATTCTCTTTTATTCAAATTTTCTCAAAAGCACTTGGAAACCAAGTGAACCAAATTCATCAACAATATTACTAACATCTCTAAAAAACATATACAAAATTCACAAAAATATCCTCAAACATAAGTTGGACCAACAACCTTTGCAACTATACTAAAGTAAGACATCAATGACAACACCAACAAAATTATGTTGACATCAATACCAACAATTCCAAACTTCCAACAACTCTAATGCTAAGGGTTGACATCATCAACAAAAACATCATTCAACACTTTCTTCATACAAGGGGTTGATATCAATGGAAACACCCAAGCAACTCACAAACAACTCCAACAATCTCCCCTTTGTCATTGATGGAAACACTTGCTTTTTGAAAAAACCATCAATGCAAAAACAACAAAAAAGAATACTATAATAAGTAGTACTCCCCTTGATAGGGACAAATCTTCTCTTGTAACATCAACAACACATGCTTTCTAGATCACTCTTTTCCTTTGCTTTTCAAACAATATATGTCCATACTCTCTCTCTTATGGTCTTCAGACCATATCAACTTTTGCGCTATGGTTTTCCAACCACTTCAACTTTTTCTCCCCCTTTGACATCAATGGTAAAGGGACATAAAATCATCCAACTCTTTTTCTCTCTCCCTTTGACAATATACAAAGGGAAACACCTGCATATGCCACTTTCCTGCACACTGCCCCATAGGGGCACATAATATGCTCCAACAAAATTCATCAACCATTAACCACTACTACCTACTCCCCCTAAGAGGTAGCCTTCACCATCAGTCTAGGACCAATAATGTATCTTGAAATACTTCCCAGATAGATGCACACACTTATGCATCTAATTGAAAGAACGAGGGAAATAACCCCTAACTTCTCCTAGAGATACTCAAAAGTATCTTTTGGAAGAGCCTTTGTTAAAATATCAGCAACCTAATCCTTAGTAGGCACATACTCTAACTTCACCTCATTCTCTATAACTTTCTCTCTCAAGAACTGATACCAAATTGAGATATGTTTTGTCTTGAATGCATTACCAGATTCTTTAAAATATTAATTGCACTTATATTGTCACACATTTAATAGGAATAGGTCCATCATATGAAACTCTGGTATACCTCAATTTTTTCTTCATCCACAACTCTTGTGTGCAACATGATGCTGCTACAATATATTATGCTTCTATAATAGATAATGACACTAAATCTTGCTTCATACATAGCCATGAAATGAACCCACTTTCAAGAATTAAAGCACAACCACTTTTACTATAGATTGCTATCTGTAGTACCTTTTCTAAATCTTTGCTGCAACAAGTACTTATCTAACCTTGCATACCAAGCTTTCGGATCTTGCTTCAGTCCATATAATGTTTTCTTCAATTTTTAGACCATATTTTCATCTCCTAACTATTGAAAAATTTCTATCTTTTCAATGTATACCTCTTCTTCAAATTCACCATTCAAGAATGTAGACTTCACATCCATCTGATATACTTTTGAAATAGAGGGAAATAGGATATGGGTGTTCTAGGGTTTCCAAAAATGGAAAAGTGGATCCAAAGAGGGAAAAGGGGCCCTACTTTCCTTAATTAATTAGGAAATGAGATCCACACCAAGAATTGACCAACAACCCTTAGGTGAGTCAACCCAAGATGTGAATCTTCAGATTTCCCTTTTTTCTAGGATGGGGTCTAGGCCAAATAACACTTTGGGGAGAAAGATTAAAGATAGTAAAGCAACTCCAAATTTAGATCTACAAAGTGCATGTAGGAGATTTAGCATAAAAAATAAGGAACCAACAAACTTTTTGGAGAATCTGAAGGTAATAAATGCTTTGCACTTGTCAAAACTTGCTATTTTTGTAACCTTAACAGGGACTCATTCACCCTCTGTTGAATGGGTCCTGGTAGGATTCTCTAAAAAAGTATGAATCTGAAATTGAAGCTTAAGACATGCAATTCCTTCTAATAACTTGAAATCCCTATTCCCAGATATGGACCTATCAAAAATATGCAAACCAAATTCGATGTTTGTTGGTGGATATGGGTTTTCCTCAGTCAAAGCCCAAGTTTGGGAATTAAACCTTGATGATAAATATAAATATGAAACAAGAAGTGTGTGTGCAATCCTAACCTTAAGTGTGTCTAAGATTAAGATTTCTAATAATGCCAAGAAACCCTACTCAAGTGTGTTATAATAGGATCCTAAATGAACGTGAACAATGAATAAGATCTACTTTAGGATTCCTCAAATCCCCTTAATAAGTCACAAATCTGATTATACCTCTCTTTAGGCTGAAAATAGAATGATCATAGAAGATGAAATCACTTAGGAAACAAGTCATTAGGCTAGATTGAATCTCATAGTGCTTCTCCCAAAACCTAGAATCCATCATGATTCTCTATATGCATCTATCATCAATTCTTCAACAACGTTTGATCTTTGATGACAAAATGAGCTTGAAGACCTACACAAAACAATAGAATTATGATCCAAGACTTCACTCTTGATTGCTGCATTCTCTTGAATTCAAAAATGCTTGATCTCATGTGAAACTCTTTTGTTGTCTAGTAAAAAATGATTATAAAACTTAGATTTATAGGCTTCCTTCCTAATTTTCCAATTATTAGATCCCAAAATCTGACAAGTGAAATTTGAATTTGAAACCTTAAAATTCCACCTAAAATATACCAAAAGTTGGGTTTATGGCTCTTAATGAGGACCTGTTTTCCTTATGGAAAATGGGTCTTGACCTAAATCATCAAGAGTCCTAGAATGTTAGGGCATTAATTTAATCCCCAACATTTGTTCAATGTGGGTTGTGGTTTTGGGAATTAAATATATTTGATTAAAATAGGCCTTGGGATGCATGACAAAGGGGTATAATTAGGGGCCTATTAATGGGATTTTAAAATGCATTAATGAAAAGGTCACCAAAATAGGTCCAAATGAGTGTGAATTATAGTTTCTCCTAGAAAGGGGTACAATTTTCTACAATACATTTAGCCCCAACTTTAGTTGCCATATGCCACTACATGCATATGCAAGCTAAAGGAGTTCGAATCAATAAACCTTATAAAAAGGATACTCATATGGATTCATTAGAGAGAATGAATCCTCCACTATAGTTATCAGCAAAACCAGAATGTTAGGAACCACATCCTACAACATAGGTTTGTTAGTTGCTCAAAACTCCTCTTATCAAATTTCTACAAAGAATCAAATTTGAGGGTAGATGTATTCCCCCTGATTTCGCTTGCTTTATGGAGGTGGAATCAAGGTGAATACAAAACCAAATTGAATTACTTAAGTTGCATCATAGGGTATTTCCAAGTAGCATACCACATAGTGATAGATATTTGATGAGATCAGGAGCAAAATTGCAAATCCAACGCAACAAACGACATAAAAAATAGAGTCCTCTAGCCCCCAATATGCCAATTTGAATAAAGTGCCCTTAAAATGAAATAATCTTTATTTACTAGGGTTTAGTATATACAAATGAAAATGAAACTTTTTACTATCATTTGACATTTACCTTTTTGAAAATTACCTTGTTGCAGAGTTATCTAGGATGTCGAGCAAATGAGCTTACAAGCCTCCTAGATTGGATGTCATTTGTGATAAGGTGGCACAAGGAATACTTAGGCACATAGTGAGTGGATTATGTTATGATTTTTCTTTGTTTTCATCATGCATTTATAGTACCTTTTCATGTATTTTTAATATTTTTAGGGTCCTGGAAAAGATTGTTACAAAGCGTCAATCTTTGTCACAAAGCATCCATCGCTAGCACAAAGTGTCCCACCTTGGCACAAAGTGTCCAAAATTGTCTAGTGTCCAAGACCCCTTATCCAAAAATGGTATAAGTGTCCAAATTGTCCATAAAGTGTAATAGATCAACTTTAGTGTTATTTAATTGGTAAATTTAGGATTTATTTTGTGTATTTTGTTGTTTTAGGTTCCTCGATCCTGACAACATCTCAAAGGTAGAAAATTATGTTTCCTTCGAGAGTCCATCACACATATTTCAGAGGAGGAGGTTAGCATTTTACAGGACACATGATTATTTCGAGTATACCCCTTGCCACCTATGAGGTATCATGATGCTATGTTATTGGCCCTAGTAGAGAGGTGGAATGTAGATTCATGTACCTTTCACCTTCCTATAGGAGAGATGACTATCACCATTGAGGACATCAATTGCATCTTGTGGCTACCTATATGGGGAAAGGCTGTACACTCAAAAAACGAGCGGTCATACAGGTAGATGTAGGATGACATTCTATACTATTTACAACAACCCATCTGACAGTCATCCATCTGTCCTTGCATTGAGCTTAGATGGCTGCAACATGCGTGAACACCATTACTTCGGTGGATCATATGATCATTACTACAACACTAGCACTAATACCAAATGGATGAGGTGCCCACTTAGATCGCAAACTAGTTCACATCATTCAAGACATGGAGGAGCATAGGATTGTTTATGCTTAAGGTCATAGTATGCTGGCTCATCTATACTATGATTTGGGATGGTTTGTATACCAAGAGCTAGGTAGCATAGTATATAGTCTTGCAAGGATGCTGATTCAAGCTTATCACTTGTACTAGACCCACTAGATTTCCTACCATAGCAGTCATGGGTTACCCATGGGACTACAACTATGCTATGAGGTGGGCATGGTAGGAGGCAGATTTGCTGCACTGGCAGATTAGATTTGATTGCTTAGATGAGGATGATATCTCCTGGAGACTATATCTTAGGATTTCATAGTGGAAAAATGATATACATGAGCTAGTCATGTAGTAGTAGGACCAATTTATTTTAGGGAGGAATAATTACATAGTGAGACCATTCTACTATTATCTTGTCATGCGATAATTTAGACATATTCAAGTACCACCAGAGGATCGATTCAGATACGTATGATCAACACGAAGTGCTCTGAGATCTAGGGACACTCATCTCATAATTAAGGATGTTTACATTAGTGGTTCAGAGGATGAGGACCACAACATGCCTCTAGTCTTTGATGCTAATGATGTAGGCACTACTCGAGCCTATGACCATTGGTGGCTTGGAGGCTCATGACTAGCCCATTTCTTTCCCATGCACTACCTTGTAGGTCATGCCATACCTCTTCTAGGTCATAGAGAGGATAGGGATGATTAGTAGGTTGATGGAGATACAGATGATAACGATATTGTGCTTGAAATATTTTTGGATTTAGAGGAGGATGAGGAAGAGGAGGATACCCAACCGATGAGTGATGGCACTAATGAGATAGAGGAGGATCTAGTTTCCCCTGATAGGAGAGATGCACCTCCTATTAGGTTCACTAGAACACATGCAACAACCACATTAGAGATCCATACTCACGAGCATGGGGATGCCACCAGTAGTAGGACATCCACACTTGCTACATAGAGGGGGGTCACTATTGTATGATTATACCCTGATTGGTGGATTGGAGATCTAGGTGATGATGTGATATTTAAGTTATTTCATTATTATTTTATCTAAGTTATGTATATGCTTTATATATTATGATGTGTACTAATACCTTTTATGATTTCTATCTTGTAGGGTCCATGCGAGAGTGGAACAAGCTCTACCAATGAGTGACCACTAAGATAATGCCTCCATTGCATACAAAGGATGATACACTCTTAGAGTACATGCCCCCAACTTTTGAAGGGCAACATGCAGACCTCTTTGAGTTAGTAGTGAGATTAGGCACATGACATACGAGAGTGCCACTAGTCATTTTGACCGACTTCTATTAGAGCTTTCAACACTTTGAGCATTTTGAGGCCAAACTGATAGTAGGATAGAGGATTCCCTATGAGTAGAGGTCTCAAGGTTACATGGGGAGTTGGCTAGGGTGTAGACAGACAAAGAGCAGATAGATCGAGAGTGCATCGAGGTACTCATAGGGAGGTGAGAGTGGTTGGAATAGCAGAGGGACTATGAGCATCCATGAGTTAGTGGTGATCACATTCTACTACATCATGATGACCACAAGCATCACCAAACTTTGAGGCATCTAGCAGTCATAGACCCTATTAGCATTGTATTCCTTGATATAAGTACTTGAATTTTTGATGATATATATATGAGCATTGATGTTTGTGTTTTCATGATCTTATGTTGAATTAAATACCAATGTGATTTATTGAATATCCTTTTTTAAGAATGTTTAATAAATATCTCCATGATTTAATGTTTATGTGATCTAATTAAAACATTTTTAGTTTGTATTAGATACTAGATTGTGTTGAAGTACACTATGTTAACTTAAATGCACTTAATGGTCTACTACCATTAACTGCATTAAGGATCTAAATTAACATAACACATAAGATGAGTTTGAATAGTATGAAAACTAAAGTAACAATTCAAACTTAATTTTGAATAATCACCTTTGATTTTAAGACACACCAAGATCGTTTGTCAAAGAATGAATAAATTTGAGATAAAAATAGAACACCATCTATTTAATCTAACAATACTGCTTTAATAACATACCATTAAAATAAAATTTTAGGTGTAGTACCGATGCAAATGCGTGGAATTGATAGGATCTTTTAGAGGTGTACCATCCATTTCCATTAATGTGTAGCGTCTAGACCATAGGTTTCTTTAATTACATAAGGTCCTAACCAATTAGGGTCAAATTTTCCTTTTTCACTCAGAAGAGCATTTACATTATGCTAATTTTCATACTACACCAAGTCACCAAGTTGTTAAACATACGAGGGATGACATGATCGTTATAAGTATGTTGCATTCATCTAGAATAAGCTTGGAGATGCTCAAGCATATTAATACGCTATTAATCTAGCATTTCAAGCTAATGCAATCATTGCTCTTTATATGTAGTATCGTCAATAAGCCCTCTAAGAGCAATTTGTAGTGAAGGAATCTCTAACTCCAAGGGAATTATTGCTTTAACACCATAGATGAGGTTATAGGGAGTGTTTCCTATACATGTTCTAATGCTTGTACGATAAGCCTACAACATATAAGTTAGTTGAGTATGCCAATATTTATTACATTTACTTATTTTTTTTCATAGAATTTTCTCAAGAGTCTTGTTAGTTGATTCTGCTTGACCATTTGATTGTGGGTAATATGGTGTCAAAAATCAATGTTGAATATGAAAGTTTTCCAAGAATTTCTTCACATCATTATTCTTAAATGGAGTTTCATTATCTAAAATTAATGTAGAAGGAAGACCAAAGTGAGCAATAATGTGTTAGAATATGAAATGACATATTGCATTAGCTATCGTGGAATGAAGAGGGATAGCTTCTACCCATTTTGTAAAATAATTGGTAGTAGTAATGATAAATGTATGTACAGTGGAAGAAGGTGGTGATATTTTTCCAATAAGATCTAAACCCCAAATCAAGAATGACCAAATATGAACTTAGGCATGAAGCTCGAAAGTAGGAGAATGAATCAAATTGTTGTGTTCTTGACATTTATGACATTTCTTAATGTAGAAAAAACAATCTTGTTCCATGTTTCTCTAATAGTATCCTCTATGAACTAATTTTTGAACTATTGATTTTCCTCCAAAATTTCCTCCATAAGCACCTGCATGAGCTTCATCAAGTGCTATAGGGATTTTAGATTGTTTAAGACATTTAAGTAAAAGACCATTAAATGATCTCCTGTATAACACGTCCACAAGGATTATATACTTAGATTCAAGTTTTTGAGGATGAGCTTGAGTGTTCTTAGTTGCAAGCTCAAGAAAAGTACCTTCTTTTAAATAGTTGAATATGGTCATGCACCATTTGCTAGAGTTTTCGATATTAGTTAATAGCACTTCTTTTCTTTTGTGATCTATTGATGGTTTGAGAATCATTTGGATTGTAAATGTGAAATCAACAAAAGGATCTTGAGGAGACATAAGAGAAGTGACACTTGCCATTGCATCTGCATGTCGATTATCCTTTCACTGTATATTGTTGATTGCATATGATTCAAATTTATATAATAATGTCATCATGAGGTGTTTGTATCGAATGAGCTTATCATTCTTTGCTTGATATGAACTGTTTATTTGTTTAATGTCTAATAGGGAATCACCAAATACAAAAATGTGTTTGACATCTAATGCTAATGTTGCATGTATACCAATGATTAAAGCTTCATACTCTACACTATTATTCATACATAGGAAGTTTAAATAGAAAGATAAGGGAATAGGCTTACATGAAGGAGGAATTAATATAAACCCCACTCTGGAGCTAGTTCAACATTTAGAACCATCAAAATACAATTCCTATGTTTTTTCTTTTCTTTTTGAGTAGCCAACACATTCTTGTCAAGGAATGAGTCTATATTAGGTAGCGCTAAGGGAGAGGGATCATCAACGAATAGGTCAGTCAAGGTTTGTTCTTTGATTTCCTTTTGAGAGACAAATTTAAGATCAAACTTAGTTAACAACATAACCCACTTAGCTAAGTGTCTTGATAAATCCATTTTAGAAAAAAGGTGTTTCAAAGGATCAAATTTTGTCATCACATGAATTTCTACATTTAATAAGTAATGTATCAATTTACTAGTAGCAAATACAAGAGCCAAACATTGTTTTTCTATCATTGTATATCATGTATTATAGTCAATCAAGGTTCGACTAATGTAATAAACTAGATTTTCTCTACCACTATCATCTTTTTGAGCTAATAATGCCTCAAGAGCATGGGTTGATGCTGCTATATAAAGGATGAATGGTTTGTCAAGTGCATAGTAGGTTGTAAAATAGGTGGAGTAGCAAGATAATCTTTCAAACTCTCAAAGGCCTATTTACAATCCTCATTCCAATAAAATTGAGCCTCTTTCTTAAGGAGTTGTGTAAAGGGTAATGTTCGGTTTGCTAAGGATGCTACAAAATGATGGATAGCTTGAATTATTCTTTGTAGAGTATGCAATTGAGAAATGTTTTTAGGAGCTAGCATGTTAATGATAGTGTACACACTGAAAAATGTCTTGAATGATATCATACACTCAAATTAGATATGCTAACATCATTTTATCTTGAAACTCATCCTATTTTCATCTAATTAATTGAATTAGCCTAGCTATTTAATTAATTCAACTTAAGTATCACTTATATTAACTTATCTTTTGTATACTTAGATAATTTTTACCTCAAAATCATGTTAATTTAACTCGCATCATGTTCAATTTAGCATAAATCATGTTTTATAACAGCTTCATCAATTCTCTTTAATAGAATTGATTGAAATAGGCTCATTGATCATAGGATTGGGAAAGGGTCATCGTTTCATATCAACATGACACCAATTCCAAAATGCGATAAGTTTAAAATTGGTTAAAGTAGGCATTTGACTATTTTCGTAGTTTGTAGTGTTTAATTTAAATAAATGTTTTAGTTTAACTTTCAATTTAAATGATCTTGTTTAAGATTGAGTATTAGTGGCAATGTTATGCTTTGATTCATCATAGATCAAGCATAATCATCCTCACATTGATATCTTCATTTGATAGATAACATCAATTTTCTTTGTGTCTGCATCAATGCCTTTGTGAGATACTATAAACCCAAAACAATTTCCACTATCCACGCCAAAGACACTTTTTTAGATTCAATGAGCATGCTTGTTTTTCATATTCTTTCAAATATTTTTTGAAGAATATTCACATTATCTTGTCGAGTTAAAGGTTTAGCTAGAATATCATCAACATAATCTTCCAAGATCTTGTGTATGAAATCATGAAATATCAATGGCATAGCTCTTTGATATGTTGTGCCTACATTCTTTAATCCAAAAGGTATAACCACCCAAAAAAATGTTCCTTAAGCTATATAGTAAATGATGTCTTATATTGATCTTGAGGATTGATAAAGATTTGATTATATCTAAAAAAATTGTCCATGAACGACAACAAAACATGTCCTGTAGTCAAATCTACTATCATGTCAATATTAGGAAGGGGAAAACCATCTTTTAAAGATTCTTTACTCAAATCCCAAAAGTTTTTACACATCCTAATGTATGATTATCAGGTTTTATGACTGCAATAATGTTTGAGATCCAAGGAGAATATTCAATAGGTTGTATAAAACTAGCTTCAAGAATTTTTTCAATTTTAGCCTTAACCAAGATAGCATTCATCTTTCATATCTTTTGTCTTACTGGTTTAGCATCTTCTTCAAGAACTATGTTGTGTGTCACTATCTTAGCATCAATACTCGACATGTTCGAATAAGTCGAAGCAAAAAGTTCATGAAATTCATGTAATAATGCTGCGTGATCTTCTTATTCATCTTCATCAAGGAACTTTCCTATTTGAATCACTCTTTCTTCATTAGTTGTATCCATCGGTATGTTGATTGTATCTCCCAAAGGAAGTGCATTTTGTCTCAAAATTTCAGATTTATGTTTTTCTTTTTCTTCGTCCACTTGATTAACTTCCTTTTCTTCATCCACTTGTTTAGTACTAACCATAACACAAGTGACCTGATTTTTCTTAAGGGGAGTAAAAGACTTGTCATAAACTCCTAACATTTCTTTGAAAGCTTCATCATCTTCAATGTGTTCCAATGATTCTTCACATGTTGTATCAATTAATTTAGGATGTTTCAAAGTGAGAATTGTCTTAGGGGAATTACATATGATAGTGTTGATGTTGAGTGAGGGTCTTTTTGTTGCTTGTGTTATCTTAGAAGGACAATATCCAAGATCACTTTTGTTTCTTGTGTGTTAGGCTCTATAGAAACACATATGTCTTTTTTTTTTCTTCCACTATAACCAATTTGTTTTAAGAGCTCATAACCTCTTCCATAAAGCAATGGTAGTATATCTCATCAATGGTTGTTGTATAACTTATGTATTCTTCAAGAGTGGATGAAGTAGATGCTTGTGAGGTTTCTTTCAAATTATGTGTTGACATTACCATTGGCCTTATTTTATTTTCAATTTATTTCATTATATTTTGTATTCTCCCATGAATGTCGGTGTGAAATCTAAGGAACCCTTGGAATTATCTTCTAATAATTTAGTGACTTCATCAATGTTCTTCTCTTGTTATTTGTCCTTTGCGATTTCCACTTTTGCAATTTGTAGTAATGTTCTCACAGGACTTCATTTATCTTTCTCGACATGCAAACAACTTTCAGGCTCAATGTCACCCTTGATTGTGTAAAATTTGTTGTTATAGACATACTTCATTTCAAGGGTTGAAGGCATGATGTTCATTTCATGAATCCATGGTCTCCCCAAGAGGAGATTATAAGAAAGATCATGAGGCATAACATGGACTCGATTTTGTAATGTTACCTTCTTGACTTTAATAGGTAATGTGATGACTCCAAGCAATTGTTTTCCTTTGTTGTCAAACCCATGGATAGACAAAATTAGGGACAATGTCACTCTTATCCATACAAATCTTCTCCAAAAGGCTCACACTACACACATTAAGGATCAAACCATTGTTAACAAGGGTTCTCTTTATCCCAATCAAGGGCTATTACCATGAATTCTTCATTTCATTTTTGAACTTCCAAGGAGGGTATTTTGCATCATTTTCACCAATTTTGTCAAGCTGGAGCTTATTTTTCATTTTTGGCATAATTCTTACATCCTAGAGCCTTTCTGGACCCATGGGTTAGCCTTTTACATTTATTGAGAAATCAACCCAAAATTCAAATTTTTTGCCTGATTTCTTGAGGGGGTAGGGAATCAACTTTATTCTTCGGCTAGGGCATCTAAAAAATGAGAAAATCCATTTTTTTAATTTTTTGATTTAAGTAGTAGTTTTTAATCCAAAGGGCATTAGTCTTTGAATCAAAGCAACAAGTACCTTGCTTCAAAGAGGGGAAAAATGTAGACACTAAAAAATATCCTGAATGATATCATACACTCAAATTAGGTATACTAACATCATTTTATCTTGAAACTTATCCTATTTTTTCTTAATTAATTGAATTACCCTAGCTATTTAATTAATTGCCTCATTTTCATCTATTAACCTAACACATCAAGTTAGGTAAATTCACCTCTTTTCGTGCTAATGAAGAACACCATTTTCTTAGGAGAGCTACCTACTTCTCTGCAATCTCATGGGAAACCTAAAACTAACAACAAAGATCCTGAAACTATCAAGATGGAAACTAGTACCTTCATGAGGTGGGGGGATTTGAATCAAGAAGATGTCAATGAGAATGATATCTCTAAAATTCTCTATCAAGATGAATGACTTGTTGTGGCTCTTCCTATGGAAGATGATAGCAAAGGCTTGTAGCTCATGAAGGGAATGGGATATAACAAGAATGAGAAGCTAGGACATAATTATAATGGTTTACTAGAACCCATCATTCTTGAGAAACAACTAAAGAATCTTGGCCTAGGTTATACTACTAGAAAGGTCACCCTTACTAGTAAAGGTACTTCTGCTAAACGAACAGAGGCTTCCTCTTGGTTACCTGCATCATGTAATACAACCTTAGATGAAATCCCTCTGGATGTCGTTGACCTATTTGAAAACAAATACCTCTTCATGATATCCATTACATCCTTTTCTCCAAGAAATCAACCAACTGAAATATGCCTAGTCTACCCACAACTCGTTGACATGGACCATCAAGGACCACCAATTCTTGATTTATTCAAAAATGATGGAGCGATCTAAAAATGACAACTTACCATGGGTAGATCACAAAGAAGGTTTTGACATAGAGCTAGATACATAAGCATACTATGGGGGGATGATTGAATCCTTTAGTCACAAAATTGACGAAATGCAACTAAAATGCACATCTTTAAGTGAAAACACACTATGACACTTTTTGATCCTAAAAAAGTAAAAATAAGGATGCATATGATGATGAAAATATCTATGAGGTTCCCAAGGATGAGGGATTCAATCTCCCCCTTAGTGTAATGTATTTGGAGAAGTTAGCAGTACTAGCAGAAAAGGACACACCAATCAATGTGGGTTCTGAAGAAGCACCTAAGATCACTTTCCATGTCGAATCCGTGTTGGACAAAGAGAAAATGAACCTAACATCATTCTTGAAAGAGTCCATAGATAAATTTACATGGTCATCTACATATATGCTAGGAATCAACCCAAAGGTGGTTGTGCATCACTTGGCGGTCTATCTTGAAGCTAATCCAGTCAAGAAAAAATTAAGGAAGATGCACCCTTAGATAACACTCTTGGTCAAACTTGAGTTGTAAAAGCTTCTTGATGTTGGATTTATTTGATTGAGAGATTATCCTGAGTGGGTTTCAAACTTGGTACCAGTCTCAAAACCCACTAGGGGCATCGAAATATGCACTAATTTCAGAGACTTAAACAAGGCGTGTCTGAAGGATGAATTCCCTCTTCCTAAAATCAACCTCATTACAAAATTAATAGTTGGGCATGAAATGCTATCACTCATGGATGGTTTTTTAGGCTACAATCAAATTATAATCGCCAAGGAAGATCAACACAAAACTATGTTCACTTGTCCATGGGGAACCTATTGCTGGAATGTGATACCGTTTGGGCTAACGAATGCAAGAGAAACCTATCAAAAGGAAATGACCCTCATCTTCCATGAAATGATCCACAAAATAGTTGAATATTATGTGGATGATATTTTGGAAAAATCAAAGAAAATAAGTGAGCACATACAAGTTTGAGGACCCATCTTTAACATGCTAGAAGAATACAAAATAAGGCTAAATCCAAAAAAGTGTGTCTTTGGGGTCACATCAAGGAAACTACTTGGCTATATCGTCTCATAAAGAGGGATAGAAATTGATCTAGCAAAGGTAAAATCCATCCTAGACATGGAACCATCACAAAAACTAAAGCAAATGAGAGGGTTACAAGGAAGATTGATGTCCATCAGGAGGTTCATAACACAACCATCAGATAAAATCCACCCCTTTTCGCATCTTCTCCATAAAGGGATAACTTACAAGTGGGATGAGAAGCGTGATAAAGCTTTCTAATAGAGCAAAGACTATATACTAACACCTCCAGTAATCATGCCACCAATATTGAACAAACCACTAAACTTGTATATCTCAAGAACATCAACAACACTAGGAGCTCTACTGGCACAACATAATGAAAATAGAAAGGAAAGAGCTATTTACTACATCAACATGACTTTATTGGGCTATGAAATGAACTATTCACCTATTGAGAAAGCATGCTTAGCAGTAGTTTTTGCTTCAAAAAAGTTCAGGCACTACATGCTATCACATCAAATCAAACTCATTGCCAAAATCAACCCATTAAAATACCTATTATCCAAAGTAACTCTTACAAGGCGAATGGCCAAATGGGTGATGATCTTAATGGAGTTCAACATAGAGTGTGTAGAGCATAAGCCAATCAAAGAAAACATGATCACAAAACAATTAGCATAAGCACCTTCCTATGTTGAGAACACTTTGATATCTCAGTTCCCTAATGAATCAGTGTTCCTTATCAATCTCATAGCTCAATGGAAGATGTACTTTGAAACCCAACATGGATCAGGAGTAGGTATTCTTTTCATCACCCCTCAAGGTCATTTCATCCTAAATTCATATTGATTGTTGTTCCCTTACACTAATAACATTGCTGAGTATGAAGTCGTAATCACAGGTCTAAGGATAGTGGTTCAGTGGCAGATACAAGAGATGAAAGTCTATGAAGAATCATAGCTAGTTATCAACCAAGTCAATGACAACTATCAAACAAAGGATGAAAAAATCACTCCTTATAAAAAGATGGTGGAAAGTATCAAGGACCTTTTTATAGACGTAACTTTTGAGTAGATTCGTTGCATGAATAACAAAGCAACATACACCATGGAAATAATTGGATCACTACTAGACATGTCGAACAACATCCTCCAATGTGAATTCTTGGTAGAAAAAATTCTCATACCAACTTTTGAGATCCCTAAATCAAAATTCATGTGTGTCATTTTTGGTCCTGGATCATCGTGGTACCATGACATCTTTACCTACCTAAGTAGAGGAACCCTTCTATTTGATATATCACCTTGAACCTTAAAAAGACCTTTGTTAAAAAGGCATCCTGGTTCATGATCTTAGGTGATACCCTTTACTACCGAAGCATCAAAGGGACATTGTTACAATGCCTTAACTAAGATGAAAACTTGACCATTTTAACAAAGCTACACGATGGCATATGTGGGTCCCATTCTAGCGGTATGATGTTAGCTAAGAAACTATTGAGGATGGGGTACTATTGGCCAACCATGGAAAGGGAATCTCATTAGGATGTGAAAAAGTGTTTCCAATGTCAATAGCATGGGGATATAATGCATGTTCTGGCTCAAGAGTTACAACCCATGATCACACCCTGGCCTTTCTAGTAGTGGGGACTTGACCTCATAGGAAAGATCACCCCAACCTCATCCAATGGCCGCAAGTTTATCATAATAGCCACTGAGTACTTTACTAAGTGGGTTGAAGCCATTCCTATGACTTACATAATGGGGAAGGAAATTTCAAAATTTATCCTAAACTACTTAATCTATCATTATGACATTCCACAAACCCTCATCTCGGATAATGAAACCCCCTTTAAGAATCAGGATGTGAAAGAGCTATGTCAAAGATTCAACATCCAACATCGATTCTCCACCCCATATTATCCCCAGGGAAATGGTCAAGTTGAGGCTATGAACAAAACCATCTTGAAAATCTTGAAGAAAATGGTTTTAATGAAGTTGGCCATGAATGGCATCTGTAACTAAATCCCACTCTTTGGGCTTATCGAACCAATATCCACATTCCAATAGGTGCAACCCCTTTTCCCTAGACTATGGATTTGAATCTATCCTACCTATTGAGGTGAAGCTCCCATCATTGTGAGTGTCACTACAAAACTTGATTAGTGATCAAGAATACAAAGTATCTCAGCTGAACAAGTTAGAATTCATGGATGAGTGTCATCTTGACACCTTCAATCAGTTGCAAGTATATCAAAACTAATTGAAATGGAGCTAAAACAAAAGGATCAAATGTAAGTCTTTCTGGGTAGGAGATCTTGTCCTAAAGAAAAATTAGAAGAACCTTCTAGATAAGGATAACAAAGGGAAGTTTGAGCCTAACTAGTTGGGTCCTTTCATCTTTCACAACAAACTATGGATCAAGAGCATACCAACTATCAACACCTGAAGGAGAACCCTTGCAAGAACAAACTAACAACTTACATCTTCAAAAGTTTTATGCCTAGTCTTGAAGGGTGTAAAATATGAAAATACAATTTTTTTTTATCAAAATCCAAAAAAAAAAAAGAGAAAAAGGATTGAAAAAGTAAAGAAAAATAATCATCCTCTAGTGAAAACCACTTCAGTGGCACTTTGGGCAAGTACTTTGGTGAAAACCTAGCAAACATACGCCTTGTGTAATAAAAAGCACCTCCATCTATTCTTTGGATCTTTATCCTATCATTCTTTGCATCACCATCCATTGCCTCTTTCATCCTATTTATTTATCCATCTCCTATCTGTGTCCTTATCATAGCTTGATGTTGTGAAGTATCACTATCCCTTTAGTACTACTTGGCATATTCCAAAGGTCAATTTGTCTTGCCTATATTGAACTAGTCTAACATGTCACGTTAGGGGAAATTTGTTATGGATCGTATTAGGTTATTTTATATATTGGGATCATAAAAAAATTCTCATTGAAAATACCAAAAACATTCGTAAAATATTCATCAAAAAATCCAAAAAAATCCAAATCCTATACAGCTAAAATCTAAAAATATTCAGAAAATTATAAAGGAAAAATATAAAACGTTCAAAACACATCAAAACCCTAAAAAGGTCAAACATCAAAAATATAAAAATAGTACCATGTCAAACTACATCATATCTAAGCTTAAATGTAGGCAAGACCATCATTGATGTGTCCTTGAGACACCCTAGGTTAGTCTTTTAGGAGTCTGTCATAATAAACTGACATTCTCTCAACTATTCATATCTTCATCTTCAATAAATTGACTTAGTCGAACTACGTGGTATTTGTGTGTATAATGTAGTCAAGGATTATCTTTGATCAGCCCTTGAGACCCCTAGGATAGGTTCTTGGTCAAAAATCTTTGAAAATACCTAAACATTCAAATATTTGAAAACCCCTAAACATTCAAATATCTTAGAAAACATAAAAACATTTGAAAATTGAAAACAAAAAAAATTAGAAAGCATTCGAAAGACCTAAAAAGCATCAAATATCTCAGAAAACCCTAAACAACCTCAAATATTCAAAAACGTAAACATTCGTATAAACTTTTAAAAAGACCAAAAATAACCTCAAAACATTTTTAATATATCAAAAACATTGAAATATTCCAAAAAAATCCAAAACCATTCATCCCATCTCGCTTTCACCTACAATAAACATTCATCCATAATAAATTGATCGTCACCTTCAACCTTTGGCAAAACAAATAGAAAATAAGTGCCACAAGATGTAAAGTGAGAACCTAATCATCAAAATCTAAAGTCTAAATCATAGGTAAATGCGTCAGTGAAGTTTATATCAATTACTTATTATAAATCTCATCATCCTAACATCAAAAAACCATTTGATCAACATGTCCTATGAAGTATCTTTCCAACAACGGACATTAGTATTAGAAATCATCTTAGCTAAACTTAAACTGGCAAGAGATATAGATAACAATAATTGTTTGTCTTTGATATTTTCTTATGATTTATCTTAATGACCCATTCCGAGGACCTCTTGATGATGTCTATCAAAACAATTTAGAGAGAAAGAAATGGGGCATCGATCATTATCTTTTGTTTTTTGTGCTTGTGGGTACTCTTGTAAAATAATTTTGGTGCATACTTGCTTAGTTGTGTGTAGGGAAGTTTTTGTACATTGTTGACTATTGCATAAGCTTTGGTCCAATGTATTCTTGGTTTCTAACTTACATTGCAACAAGGTTTATGTATGTCAAGGTGTGAACAAGAACTATCCTATCTGTTTGCTCAGTCAAAGTACATTACATTAGATACAACGCTGCCCTAGTTATTAATACCTTGATGCATCATGTCTATGTGTTATATCAAACAATAAGGAATGATGGAAAATACCAATCTCAAAAGATGAACACAACATCATCATACATTATTCATCATCATCATCATGCATTTATCCTCACCATCTCTAATAAAGTCTTGATGGATTATAGACTTGTTGGATCTTTTGAAGCAATCATCACAATCAATAGTCAATCATTCTTGTTTCTTCTATCTTCTCTCCATGCCAACCTAGTATCATGACAACAACAACAAAAATCATAAATGCATCCATATTGTATCCACAAATCATCAACATACATGCATCTCATACTCATAGCATAATCATAAACATCCATCCTGCATCATCATTATCATTTAAGTTGTGACAAATAATATAGATTTGTTATTCTAAAGCATCTTAAATCATTGCACACATATCATAAGCATGCATCACATTATCATATCATAAAAATCAACATCTGCATTATCCATCTATACATCCATATGCATACATCCCATCATAAAACTACATAAGAAAATACACAAAAGGAAATACATCCATATCATTTGCATAAGCATAACATCTACATATCATATCATCCATCACATGGAATATCATGAAAAGATACCAAAAAAGAATGTAACATATAAGCATGTCACATCTCAAATCATATACATCCATACAATCATAATGCATGAATTAAGTTGAACTTATCATATCAAATCCATATCTGTATCATATATATCAAAAAATGAATGTCATGGTACAATATCTGAATCAGTGTATGTATATCAATCATAAATACAATATCCATGAGGTTATAAAAAAGGATCCCATGAATGTATATCTGTATCAAAGAATAGGGCAATAAAATTAAAAAGTGTCTATACACTCGAGCTAGCCCAAATGGTTGCTCCTCTCTCCAGCCTGTCTCTTTGGCTGATCCTCAACCCTGGGCCATGCATCACTCCTCTGTGAGTAGTCAGGCTATTTGAATGGCACTAGAACATCTTGGTGATAGTGCATCCTGTAATAGGTTTCCTTTGTCACAACCTCTTTGTACAACCTGGATGATATAGTCTTTCCTTGTGTAGCCGCTATCATCATCACCTCCATTCACTGGTGGTGATAGATCTCTTGATCTCTCTCTGCAGTCATGATCTATACCTATCGCCTCGTGTGGTCTCTCTCTGCCATAATAGCCACAACCTATTGTCTGGCCTGGTCCCACTCAACAATGATCACCAAAATCTATTGGAAGGCCTGATCCCACTCACCCATGAGAACCTACACCTACCATTGTAGCTGTTGAATCTATATGTCTCAAGAATCTAGCTCTGGTGGTGGTGGATGAATAGGATGTTATTGCACTGGCTATGGATAAGCAAGAGGTTGTTGTGGGGGCTGCTATTCAACTGGTGGAACCTTGGGAATCTACCCACCTTGGCCATCCTGGCCATCCTATTCATTGCCTCTACCCCTACCTAATCCCCTCCCTCTAGGTCTCCCTCATGGAGGAACACCTGCTAAATCTGTCAACCTGCGAGGGGGTGTAAACCATGCATCATATACAAACCTTGTTTGTGTGTTCACCTGACCCTAGTTGTATGACCATGGCTGTGCCACCAACTATTGAAAACCCTCAACCACCTCTGGAGCTGCGATAGTAGTTCCCCATGTGGGAACCTCTTAAGTTGATCTCTCAAATATAGCTCTATAGGCATCATCTAGCCTACCTTGTTGCTCACCAAACTGTCACACCACCCTATCTGGTAGATATATCTCTATGATGGTGTGCTCCTGATCCTACATGTACTTGGTTTGTTTAGTGAAGAAAAAATACTGCATATCATTGTACCACACTAGCATCTATAGCCAAGGTCACCATCTAAACACTATCATGTCATCCAATACTTGTTGCTAGTATGGGAGCCCAATCTACCCAGTATGTTAAAGAGTGATGGTGCCTCTATATCACCAAACCACAAGATCATATGGCTCAATATCAACCATTTGCATGATCGGTTGGAGCATAACAATATGCTTCCAAGCCCAAATATGAAGCAAGGTAACCCTTGCACCAATCGCTTTGTTGTCACAGTAGACAACGTCATGCATGCCATGATATATCAAGGCCAACATCATTGACCCCCATGCAAATAATGTCCTCCTATGGAGCATCCTATGCCATGCTAAACCCCATCTTGGTTTGAACCCTCTGCTCCATCGGTCAGGAGCAACCAAAATTGAAATGATGGTTGCAATAATCATTAGAATGTGGGCATGCGACCTCTATATGCCTCAAGGTCAATCTAAGTAGTGACTAAAAAAATGGCCTCCATCTCCATCACCTCATGACATGCATCGTATCCAATGTCAACATCATAAATCACATGCTCACCATGTATCAACAAATGAAAGATCCACCATACATCCTCTAATGTCACCATCGCCTCACCAATGGGAAGGTGAAATGATGAAGTCTCACTATGCCATCTCTTGCACAATGTGGTCATCATCACCAGATGTGTTTGAATGATGGGTACGTACGCAATGTACCATAAACTGATCTCTCCTAGGTGCTCCTGGTGCAACTTGGATAAATCACCTTGTCTCTCCAAAATTGTGGGCAGATGCTCACATGACATCAAGGGTGGAATGACCTCCTACAATCATGAAGCACATGATGTCAAAAATAAAAAAAATGTGCTCAGTTTGGAATTTTTAGCTCCAAAATGACAATAGCATCGCTATATTTCAAATTCTAAATTGTGACACTTGAAGGCATTTCAAATTGCAAATCACCAATCGCGTCACCAAAGACATATGCGATGCAATTTAAACTTTGGAAACCCTAACCCTAATTTTTAAATCATGAAGTGCAATGCCATATATAAATACGTCACAATTTAAAATTAAAAACCCTAAATTCTAAATTGTGAACTGCATCGCCATATACATATGCATTGCTAAAAATTATTTTAGCATCGTTGATTCTCTAATGGATGTCACTATATAGTGACGTCACCAAAATTTAAATTTTATAGAACAATAAATGCATCATAAAGTCAAATTTCAAATCAAGTTTTGAGTTACATACCAATAGTCCTGAGCCTGGAATCCATTGGTACTCTCGAACTCGATCAAAAATGTGTTGGGGGAACTCTCATCGTGCCATTTCGTCAGATGGTTAGATCTCAAAACAATAAGAATTACTTAAGGTGTGAATGCACAAATGAATTGAAAGTGAACCCTCTTGGCTTATTTATGCTAGAAAATTAGGGTTTTTTGCCCTAATTTAACCTTAAAACTAAGGTTTATCATCATTTTCACCAAATTTTCCAAACTGGAGCTTATTTTGCATCATTTTTTGTGATTTTGGCATAATTCTTGCATCCCAGAGCCTTTCTGGACCCTTAGGGCAGCCTTTTACCTTTATGAAGAAATCAACCCAAAATTCAAAAATTTTGCTTGATTTCTCAAGGGGCAGGGAATCAACTTTATCCTTTCCTTGGGGCATCTAAAAAGATCAGAATTTTTTTTTTTAATTTTTAATTTTTTTAAGTAGTAGTTTTAATTTGAAGAGCATCAGTCTTTGAACTAAAGCAATAGGTACCTCGCTTCAAAGAGGGGAAAATGTAGACATTAAAAAATGTCCTGAATGATATCATACACTCAAATAAGGTATACTAACATCATTTCATCTTGAAACTCATCCTATTTTTGCTTAATTAATTGAATTAGCCTAGCTATTTAATTAATTGTCTCATTTTCATCTATTAACCTAACACATCAAGTAAGGTTAATTCACCCCTTTTCATGCTAATGCTTCATCTCATTAAATTAAATAAATCAAACTATTTAATTTAATTACCTAATTCATCTTATTTAATTAAATAACCCTAAGTTATTTAATTAAATGTGATTTCTCCTACCCCCTTTCATTGAAACATTTAATTTAATGAAAATCACTTTATTCCTCCAAAAACCCCTAATTGTATGATTAAACCTTGTTTAATTAATAATTAATCTAATTTTCCTCCAAAAGGGGAATATTCCTTACCCCTTTTATGCACAATTGAAACTTTGTTTTAATTTCCAAAATATATATTTTCCTCACCCATGAGAATATTCTAAAGAATATTTTCTCTCCTCCAATCATTTGTAAAAGGGATATTCTCACTTGGCTTCTCGAGCAAGCTAAACTTGTGACTTCTTGAGCAAGTTGCCTTGTGACTTGTGTGTGTAGGTCAAAAGTGTGTTTTTTTTGGAACAAATGGCAACCCTTGATTAAATATCATCTTGCATTCTCACCTATTGATGAGAATCCATGATTTATGCCTCTTGTTTATTTCATCCTTGACTGATGATTGATCTTTTTGATCTCAACCCTTCATTTCTCATTTTCTCTCCTATAAATAAAACACTATTTGGAGACAAATGGATCAATCTTTCAATTGCAAACTTATGTTGTTGAATTCACTCACACTCACACTCATACTTTACTCACATTTAGCATATTTTAGTTCATTTTTAGTTGCATATTAGTTTTAAGCTTCCATTAATGGCTTCCATGTACCCATATTAGCTTGTTTATAAATTAGGGTTTGAATCTTTTAGCTTAAATATCACTTAGATTAGCTTATCTTTTTCACACTTAGATCATTTTTAGCATAAAATCATGTTAATTTAGCTTGCATCATGTTCAATTTAGCATAAATAATGTTTTCATCCACAAATCACAACTTCATCGATCCTCTTCAATAGAACCGATTGAAATAGGCTCACTAATCACAGGATTGGGAAAGGGTCATCATTTCATATCAACATGACACCAATTCCAAAATGGGATAAGTTTCAAATTGGTTAGAGTAGGCATTTAATTGGTTTCATAGTTTGTAGTGTTTAGTTTAAATATATTTTTTAGTTTAATTGTCAATTTAAATGATCTTGTTTAAGATTGAGTATTATTGGCTATGTTATGATTCGGTTCATCATGGATCAAGTGTAATTGGCCTCACACTAATATCCTCATTTGACAGATAGCATCAATTTTCTTTGTGTTCACATCAATGTCTGTATGAGATACTATAAACCTCAAAAAAATTCCACTATCCACACCAAAGACACAATTTTTCAGATTCAATCTCATGTTATTTTTTCACATTATTTCAAATATTTTTTGAAGAATATTCACATTATCTTGTCGAGTTAAATATTTAGCCAGAATATCATCAACATAATCTTCCAAGATCTTGTGTATGCAATCATGAAATATCAATGTCATAGTTCTTTGATATGTTGTGCCTACATTCTTTAATCCAAAAGCTATAACCACTTAAAAAAATGTTCCCCAAGTTGTAGTAAATGTTGTCTTGTAGTGATCTTGAGGATTGATAAAGATTTGATTATATCCAAAAAATTCATCCATGAATGACAACAAAACATGTCCCAAAGCTGAATCTACTATCATGTCAATATTAGGAAGGGGAAAATCATCTTTTAAAGATGCTTTATTCAAATCCCAAAATTTCGTACACATCCTAATGTATGATTATCAGGCTTTATGACTACAACAATGTTTGAGATCCAAGGAGAATAGTCGATATGTCGTATAAAACTAGCTTCAAGAAGTTTTTCAATTTTAGCCTTAACCAAGATAGCATTCATCTTTCATTTCTTATGTCTTACAGGTTTAGCATCTTCTTCAAGAACTATGTTGTGTGTCACTATCTTAGCATCAATAGTCAGCATGTACGAATAAGTCCAAGAAAAAAGTTCATGAAATTCATGTAATAATGCTGCATGATCTTCTTGTTCATCTTCATCAGGGCACTTTCCTGTTTGAATCACTCATTCTTCATTAGTTGTATCCATTGGTATGTTGATTGTATCTCCCAAAGGAAGTACTTTTTGTCTCAAAATTTCAGAATTATGTTTTTCTTTTTCATTGTCCACTTGATTATCTTCATTTTGTTCATCCACTTGTTTAGTACTAACCATATCACAAGCGACACATTTTTTCTTAAGGAGAGTAAATGACTTTTCATAAAATCCTAACATTTCTTTGAAAGCTTCATCATCTTCAAAGTGTTCCAATGATTCTTCGCATGTTGTATCAATCAATTTAGGATACTTCAAAGTGAGAGTTGTCTCAGGGGAATTACATATGACGGTGTTGATGTTGAGTGAGGGTATTTTTGTTTCTTGCGTTATCTTAGAAGGATGACATCCAAGACCAATTTTTGTTTCTTTTGTGTTAGGTTCTTTCAAGAGTTCATAACCTCTTCCATAAAATTTCTCTATCACTTTCGGATTCAGTGGTTCTTGGTAGTCTATCTCATCAAAGTTTGTTGTATAACTTATGTATTCTTTGAGAGTGGGTGACGTAGATTCTTGTGAGGTTTCTTTCGAATTTTGTGTTGACATTACCATTGGATATTTTTTCTTTTCAATTTATTTAATTGTAATTTTGTAGTCTCCCATGAATGTTGGTGTGAAATCTAAGGAACCCCAATCATCTTCTAATAATTTAGTGACTTCATCAGTGTTCTTCTCTTGTTCTTTGTACTTTGTGATTTCTAATTTTGCAATTGGAATCAATGTTCTCATTGGACTTCATTTATCTTTCTTGGCATGCAAACAAATTTTAGGCTCAGGTTCACCCTTTATTGAGTAAACTTTGTTGTTATAGACATACTTCATTACATGGTGAAGGGTTGAAGGGACAACATTCATTTCATTAATCCATGGTCTCCCCAAGAGGAAATTGTAAGAAAGATCATGAGGCATAACGTGGACCAAAGTTTGTAATTTTACCTTCCCAACTTTAATAGGTCATGTGATGACTCCTAGCAATTGTTTTCATATGTTGTCAAACCCATAGATAGACAAAGAATTAGGGACAATGTCACTCTTATCCATAAAAATCTTCTCCAAAAGGCTCACACTGCACACATTAAGGGCTGAACCATTGTTAACAAGGGTTATCTTTATCCCAATTTGATTAACAAGGGCTATTATCATGAATGCTTCATGTCATTTTTGAACTTCCAAGGAGGGTAACTCTCTTTGGTGAAAACTAATATCTAAATTAACCACATTCACTCTTTGAATTAGTGTTGCCACATCATTTGAATTTGTATTAGGAGGAACCATAACTTGTTACAAGGTTGTTTGAAGCATAATATGGTAATTTGGTGAAGCTCATTTAAGATCCCATAGGGATATCTCAGCGGGTGTATTATTAAGTTTTTCAACAAGATCATACTCCTTTCTACTATTTGAATGTAAACGAGTAGCATTAGGAAAGAGAGGCTGAGGCAAAGGTAATGAAACATGAGTGGTTTGTTGTTGCCTGTTGTTCCTTGTATTGTATGTGTGAGAAATGGTATTGTAGCCCATTTGTTGTGAGGCATTTTCATTTTCAAGTAAGGGATTATTTTTAGGTGGTTCTAGGATGAGCACAGGTTCATTTGGAACTTGAGGTTTTTGTGAGGGAGAGTAAATGATAAGTTGAGGTGTGATTGCATTAACATCTCTATATTTTGGTTTGTCATGACAAGATTTAGTGGATGGACCTTGGGAGATGAAATCCTCAAGGGCTTCATCTAACATGTCAAAGTAATCACTACTAAAGGGATTGAGGGATAAGCTAACTTGGAAAAATAGATCTAACATAATCAAATAAATATTCTTTCTCCAAGCTTCCTTTTTTTTTCTTTTGATGTTTTAGGTTTTTGTTTTCATTTTCTAATGATTGAAAGATGTAAACTAATGTGTCTAATGATGCAATAATGCTGGAAATAAAAGAAAAATGCAAAAATATAATACTAATTTTAACTTAAATATACAAGAAATGCTTTTCCACAATGTTATAATATCTAATTAAATGAAAAATAAAATCAATGTGTAAGAAAATTGTTTAAGGAAAGTAATTCTCAAGTCTGATAACAAAAACAGTAATGCAAATCAAAGACTAAAAATCACTCAAAATTTTTGTTGATTTTTTTTGTAAAGGGACTCATTCAACCTAGGGAAAATTGGTCCCATATTAGGGCTTTTTTGAATTTGAGTTTTGTACTTCTGAGTTGATCCTATGTGTTTTCTGTTGTTGATCTGTAACAGATAGTTCTGTAATAGATTTTCCAAGATATATTCTTCTAAATGCAAGTTTGACTAAGTTTGAATGATGAAAAATGTGACTAATTTTAATATGCAATATGAATTAAAATAATTGAATGATGATTTTGATGCTAACACTATGCAAAATAAACTCAAATCCAATGCAATTTTTTTGCCTTTTTAGTGATTTTAAGCAATGCAAACATGCAAATTTAACCCTAAATGCAATGAAACTAATGCAAATATAATGCAAACTATTTCAAAATTAAGATCTAGGGTTTAAAGGACTCCAATTTTCAAATTTTTGTTGTACAAGGTCGGGTTCACCAAAATGAAATAGAGGGAAATAGGATAGGGGTGTCCTTGGGTTTCCCAAAATGGAAATGTAGATTCAAAGAGGGAAAAGGGGCCCTACTTTCCTCAATTCATTAGGAAATGAGATCCACACCAAGAATTGACCAACAAACCTTAGATGAGTCCACCCAAGATGTGAATCTTCAGATTTCCCTTTTTGCTAGGATGGGGGTCTAGGCCAAATAACACTTTGGGGAGAAAGATTAAAAATAACAAAATAACCCCAAATTTGGATCTACAAAGAGAATTTAGGAGATTTAGCATAAAACAAAAGGAACCAACAAAATTTTTGGAGAATATAAGGGTAATAAATGTTGTACACCTATCAAAATTGTTGTTTTTGTAACCCTAATAAGGACTCATTCACCCTCTGGACAATGGGTCCTGGTAGGCCTCTTTGAAAAAATTAGAATCTAAAATTGAAGCTTAAGACCTACAATTCCTTCCTGTAACTTGAAATCCCCACTCCTAGATATAGATCTACCAAAAATATACAAAAAAAAATTTGATGTTTATTAGTGGATAGGGGTTTTCCTCGGTCAAACCCCAAGTTTGATAATTAAACCTTGATGAGAAATAAAAATCTAAAACACAAAGTGTGTGCAATCCTAACCTTAAGTGTTTCTACAATTAATATTTCTAATAATTCCAAGAAACCCTACTCAAGTGTGTTAGAATAGGTTCGTAAATGAACATGAACAATGAATAAAACCTACATTAGGAGACCTGGAAAATCCCCTTACTAATTCACAAATCTGATTATACCTCTCTTTAGGATGAAAATAGAATAATCATAGAAGATGGAATCACTTAGGAAACAAGTCATTAGGTTAGGTTGAATCTCATAGTGATTCTCCCAAAACATAGAATCCATCATGATTCTCCATAGAAATCTATCATCAATTCTTCAACAATGCTTGGTCTTTGATGACAAAATGAGCTTGCAAACCTGCAAAAAACAATAGAATGCTGCTCCAAGACTTCACTCTTTCTTGATCCTTGCTCTTGAATGCAAAAATTCTTGTTCTCATGTGAAAATCTTTTCTTGTCTAGTGAAAAATGAATGTAAAACTTAGATTTATAGGCTTCCTTCCTAATTTTCCAATTATCAGATCCCAAAAGTCGACAAGCGAAATAAATTTGAAACCTTAAAATGCCTCCCAAAACACACCAAAGGTTGAGTTTAGGGATCTTAATGAGGACCCATTCACCCTATGGTGAATGGGTCCTGACCTAAATAATTAGGAATCGTAGAATGTCGGGGCATTAATTTAATCCCCAACATTCATTCAATGTGGGTTTTGGTGTCGAAAATTAAATAAATTTGGTTAAAATAGACCTTGGGATGCATGATAAAGGGGTTTTAAGGGCCTATTAATGGGATTTTAAAATGAATTAATGAAAAGGTCACAAAATAGGTCCAAATGAGTGTGAATTGTATGTTCTCCTAGAAAGGGGTACAATTTTCTACACTACAACTTCAAAATCTTTATGTACTACAAAAGCTAAAAATATCTTGATATCCACTTTTTCAATCAGAGCAAAATTTTCCTCAAAATCTATACCTTCAACCTATGAGTGACCCTTACACACAGGTCTAGCCTTGTTCCTAACAACCTTTCCATCTTCATTCAACTTGTTTCGGAATACCCACTTAGTACCAATCACATTCTTATTTGCTGGTCTAGGGACCAATTCCCAATTTAGATTCTTCTTTATCTGTTGTAACTCTTCCTTCATTTCTTTGACCTAATTCTCATCTTTGCATGCCTTAGTGAATTTTTTTGGTTCCACTGTAGAAAGTAAGAAAAAATTTACTTGTTCCTCTATCATAGTAGCTTTTCTTGTTGTTAGCACACCTTCTCTCTTATCTCCAATGATCTGATCTTTTAAATGATTCTTCTACACATACTTAGGAGTCTTAGGATTATTTTTTGAAGCTTCTTCCTCTTCCTCTTCAACTATCAAATCTTTTCCTTTGTCTTCAGCCTTTTCTTCTTCACTGCAAGGGAATTCATTAGATTCACATCCTTTAATCAGTACTGACAAGATGTGGTCCTTCATCCACTTTGACACTTGCACTCTCAACAATATTCTTCAACCTTTTATTGTAGCACCGGTAGGCCTTGCTTCTTGTAGAGTATCCAAGCAATATTACTTCATCATATCTTGCATCAAACTTTCCTAAGTTTTCTTCATCTCTTCTAATATCACATTTTCTTCCAAAAACTTTAGAATATTTCACAGTAGGGGGTTTACCATACCATAACTCATAGTGAGTCTTTGAACTATTTTCTCTTTCTTGACCTCTATTAATAATGTAGACTATAGTATGAATTGCTTCTCTCCAATAGACATCCAAAATATTAGCTTCCTTCATCATTGTCCTAGTTTCTTGCTAAATTGTTCTATTTTTTCTTTCCACAACTCCATTTTGTTGAGGAGTTCTAGGGGCTGAAAAATTCCTATTTATTCCATGATCTTCACAAAAAATGTTAAACTCATTTGAAGTAAACTCACCACCTCTATTCAATCTCAAACATTTGATTTTTAGATTCATTTCATTCTCAACCATAGCGTTAAATGCTTTAAACTTGTCTAGAGATTCTAATTTTTATTTAAGAAATGTAACCCAAGCTATTCTAGAATAATAATCAATTAATAGCATGAAATACTTGTCACCACATGAGCTTCTAATTTTGGTAGGTCCACAAAGATCTGTATGCAATAACTCCAAGGGACCTATGGTAGAATATTCTTTTGTGTTGCATCTTACCTTTCTTTTCTTTCCAACTTGACATTCTTTGTAGATTTCATTGATAGGCTTTGTAATCTTTGGAAAATCTCTCACAACATTAGTAGAAATTATCTTTTCTAGGCTATCCAAATTGATGCAACCCATTCTTCTATGCCATATAAGCAACTTCCATTAGTTTGAGACACAAAACACTTTGCATTATTACCTTTGAGTTGATTGACATTACCTCTTGTCCTTGTTCTAGTAGCAAGCAGAATACCAGATCTTCCTGTTCTGATTTCACAACACCATTTTGAAATTTACAAGATTATATCCTTTGCTACACATTTTTCCTACACTTAGAAGATTATGTCAGAGACCCTTAACATAAAGAACATCATCTATATTATGCTTTTCATCAAAAATAATTGAACCTTTTCTTTAGATCTTAGCAAATGTATCATCACCAAACTTAACAAGAACACCATCATACTTTTCAAGCTTAACAACCTTACTCTTATCACTTGTCATATGATTTGAGCATCCACTACCAATGATCCAGTAATTCTTCTCCTCTCTAGCATAAAAAGGAGTTAACATAGTTCCTTCAATTTTTAGAGAACTTTCCTTCAAATACCTTTCAAGATTAGTAGAATTAGTTCCAACGTTTAGAGCCATGAACAAGCATTCATCATTCTTCATTCTGATAATCTGATTCTTCATCATCAGAAACACCAATGTCCTTTTCAAGATAAAAAATCTTCTTGACATATTTACCCTTATGATCCTTCTATTTGTCATTAGTAACTTTGATTGGATATTTAGATGCATATTGACCTATCTTTCCACAATTGAAAATTTTGGAAGGTACAACTTACCTTTATATTTTCCAGTACCCTTTTTCAATCTCCTCACAAAGTTTGCTTCCATGTCATCAAGCTCATTTGGATTTAATCCATCATCCTTTTCCACTTTGTAGACTTTAAAAGAAATTTATTTGTTTGTAGTATCTTGACCAAACTCTCTCATTTCAAAAGAAGTTAAAGCACCAAACATCTGATCTCTAGAATAATTATTCAAATTTTGAGATTCTTCAATAGTAGAAAATTTATGACTATAAGCTTTAGGCAGAGTTCTCAGTACCTTTTTCACCACTTTGCTTTCATCCAACTTTCCACCAAGACCATGTTAATGGAATTGATAACTTCATCAACTCTAAGCATGTAGGTAGTAATATCTTCATCTTCATACATCCTTAGGGTTTCAAATTTGGCTTTGTAGATCTACATCTTTGCTCGTTTGACCTTGTCATCTCCTTCATATATTCCTTCAAGCTTTGTCTAGACATCCTTAGTAGATTTTCAACTTATAACCTTCACAAGTTTTGAATCAGTAAGACCACCCAGGATTGTATTCCTTGCTTTGCCATTGTTCTCACATGCCTTGATATCATCATTAGTTGATGGTCCATTTGCAAGTGTATTATAATCTCTTTCAATAGATTGCCAAACACCAAATCCAAGGGAGACTAAGAAAGACTCCATCCTAACTTTCCAATAGGTAAAATTTGTTCCATCAAATAAGGGAGCTTTGACACCTTTCCTGTGTGCCATCTAGATCTACCTCAAGCAGTTAAACTTCTTCCTAGGGACCACAACTCTGATACCAATTGTTAAATGCATAGGAAAATTGAGAGGGGGGTGAATTAGTTGTATACTTTTAAAATATCAAAAACCTTCATTAAAATTCAAATTTGCATTAGTTCTTAAACCCTTAACATGCATTAACATAATGTAAACATGTAAAGTAGTAATGTAAATAGGGGTAAGTGCACCAAGATGGTCGCACTTTTGTGGCCACAAAAGTGAAAAATGAGAAAAAACAACGCGAACGCGTTTTGGATTTTTAAAAGCAAAAAAAAAGTGAACATTCTTCATTTCTGTTTTTACTGATTTCCATTTCTGCCCGCGGCCAAAAACCCTGCACTACGCGCTCGTGTTGTTGAGGAGGTGACTTCTTCACATTTGATCAACTTGAGTTCAATTTTCTTCACAAATATGGCACCCCGATGACGAAGAGATGCAAGAGGTAAGTTTTGTTTGGTATTTGTAATGAATTTTTTTGTTTTAAATTGATTTTGTTTTTTTTAGTTTAGAAATGAATGATTTTTTTTTAATTTGTAGGAAATCCTCAACAAGAGGAGGAAAATCCTCAACCAAATCAACCTCAACAACAAAATCAACCTCCCCCACCATTCTCTCAATACCCTCCTGGCACTCAAGAAAATTTGAGGAGTGAAATTGAAAACAATAAAAAAGTTGAGGATCTTATTAGTAGGTTGAGTGATCAAAATTCTTCAACCACAGAAAGGATACATCTAGCAGATTCATTGAAGGATTTGTTAAAAAATGTGGATGCAATTACCCAACAAATATTTGGATGGAAAAATAGGAGGCAAACATCGAGGGCATATTATGCAGATAAATTATCATATAAACAAGTTAAAGATTTAAAGATTACTAAAGGTGATTTGTGCTCTCTATTCACGACCCTAGAACAAATCAAAATCTCACCCTCAATGCAAAGGGTTTCCTATCCATTGGTGCCACCGTAGAGATTAGGAACCGTTTTATGACAGATGGTATATGGTCTTTGATTACCCACCGTGCAATAACGTGAAGTCCCCCAATATTTTCTTAGGAAATTATACTGAGTTTGTATTGAACCAAATCCCAAATTATTTTGATAAGCGGAGTTTCAGTGGGAGATAGTGGGGTCAGCACAGGATAGGCCTGGTGCACAGCCGGATCCTACACGACAGGGGAGACGACCTCTCGCTAGGCCGCCTCGTGAGCAGATTGCGATGCCAGTAGTTGCAAAGGAGAGTGTTGATGTAGAGACTTTGTAGGCGA
>VDFB02000008.1:108892103-108929040 GCA_007258455.2 Sequoia sempervirens | reverse complement strand
CCGTGCTCAACACACAAGAGTTGCTGGTTATGTTTTTCCATATAAACAACAACAATTTGTGTGTGTCCCTCTTTTGAACCCCTTAATCTCAACCATTTTCAAAATAAATTAGTAGTTTAGAAAGTAGACTCGAAGCACTACGGTCCTTGTTTTTGTTCCATCAAAAATTTTTGAGTGTAGCTATCCTCAATTTCACGTCCAAGGTCAGTATTTCCTGATTTCAGAAAAAAGTGGCCACTTAAGCCCCTTTTTTGGGAACCTTCTTGGTGCACTTACCCATAGATCAAACACATAAGAGCACCAAATTTACATGGAAAACCCAAAAAGGGAAAAAAATGGTTAGGATTAACATGCTAATATATATGAATTGCAACACCAAATACAATAAGGATCACTACCTAGAAAGATAAAGAAAGGCCCACTATTAGTGGCGCGCTACCAAAGAACTCACTATACAAAAGAAAGAAAGAAAGAAAGAAAGAAAGAGGAAGGGGTGGCTCAATTACAATTTGAACTAATAATAATGCATCTCTCATATGTTTAAGGTATAGTTCCACTGAAGCACAAATAACTCATCAAATAGATTGAAATGTAGACTCCTTTTTCTCATTGCATTAGGAAATCATAGGTATTAAGGCTCACACTTAGATCAACACACTTGATTACTTTCATATCTTTAACATCACACACACTTCACACTTAATCCACACAAAAATTCACCTTGCATTTATACCCTCTGCAACCTAAAATAATATTAATTAGGTTGACCTTAATGAAACATATACACCTCTACCAAGCAACATCAAATAGGTCAACACTAAATACTTCCAAAATATAATGAAGTGAATCCAAACCACACCACTACTTAATTGGGACCCAAATCTATACAAACACACTTCTCAACACTTCCTCAATTAACAATCATCCTACAAAATTAGAGTTAGCATGCCAAGTCGACCAAACCTACACTAACACTAACAAGCAACACCAAAACATACCTTTCAATGTTCTAAAACATCTTGTAGACCATACACCAATACTTCACAACATAAATAAAACATCTCAAAAAATTCCAACACCATCAAAAAATTTTGCACAACTACTAGAACCACCTAAAACTCAAGAAAACCTTCATTTTGTGCAGCCAAATATATTGGCATGGACATCCAACATACCAAAAAATATTTCAAAACAACTCAACACCTGAAACTTCAAGAGAAGGTGGATAAACACATTATAATAATGTTCCTAGATCTACAACACTAAAAAATTCACTATGGAGAAATACAAAGCAATCTCATTTTTCCCAGGCATCTTGTTTCACTAGACAAACATACTGTCAAAAACATCTTTCACTGTAGAATGACCCAAAAATTGAAACTCTGAATATGAAAACTTTGAACACCTCTGATCATTACATCTAAACCACATGGGAACATCTTCAACCATGAAGAAATGTGGAGAAAAAAACTAAACACCACTTTGTCACACTAAACTCTCTTTTATTCAAATTTTCACAAAATCACTTGGAAACCAAGAGAACCAACTTCATCAACAATATTACTAACACCTTTGAATCACATATACAACATTTGCAACAATCTCCTCAAACATAAGTCAGACCAACAACCTCTGCAACTATATTTAAGTAAGACATCAATGAAAACACCAACAACATTGTGTTGACATCAATACCGACAACTCCAAACTTCCAACAACTCCAATACTAAGGGTTGACATCATCAATGCTAACAACATTTGACACTTTCTTCATACAAGGGGTTGACATCAATGAAAACATCCAAGAAACTCACAAATAACTCCAACATCTCCAAACTTCCAACAGTTGTTTCTTTCATATTCTTTGTATGGGTCTAGAAGCTCACAAAGACACTAAACAAAGAAACACAAATAATATACAAGGATATCATTTTCCAATATGACATATTAGTTATAGGGGCCATAGAATAATAAGAAAATGATGCATTGGTTTGAAAAGGAATGGAAAAAGAAAATTTCTAAACATCATTAAGGAATATAAATTTCCATCCATTAAGGTAAGCATGGACGACAAAATCTAATACTTGATTTATTATAATTTGACTAACAATTGCTGCAAAAAATTGCTAAGTAGGAAGATAAAAATCATCACTTAGTGCTTCAATATGAGAAGCACTTACATCGTAAACAATTCAAACCATATTAATTTTGTTTTTAAATGTATGGATATATATTTAGTACCAACCACTAAATGATTGATTATATTCTCACAAATTTGAAGGATAAAGTAGACTGAATACAAAAAAACACAATAAATAAAGAAAGAGGCCCATAGAGACCTACAAATGGGGTAGGAATTTGGAAAAATAATGAGGATATAAATTTAGATATTTTGAAGAGTAGAAAAGTTATTACCACTATTTCTAACAATTAAGACCAAAGAATCTAGTGAATGTTTACATCATCCCACATAGGTTATAGGTAATTCCACAAAAAATATTAACTTACCTCTTTCTCATTGCACATTAGGATTTGGATGGGGACCATTAGATAAGCCTCATCATTGACATGCTTTGAATCAATTCCAACTTCCAACTCATTTTTGGGTACATTTTGATCTTCCTCAACTTGACCTTGAAATAACCCACACATAGTAATAGTCAATCAATTGATTGGATTAGGAACAAGATAATGCATACATTGGTCATGAGATGAAGTTGGGGGCCTCACTTGAGTTATTCAAGCTTCCTACTATAGTGCCTCCTCTTTTTTTGAGGCTTCTTGAAAGACCACAATTAGAAGCTACTTGAAGACATATATTTGAATAACTTCTATTCTAACCAATAAAAGTACATAAATTAGCTAAGATTTATAGCATTCAATTACCATTGATTGGTTCTTTGCTTAAGATATCAACAAAAAGTTAGTGTGGCAATTAATATTTATAGGAAGATGATATCTATAATTGATGAAAATTAGCCTCTATTCTTGCAATTAGCTTGAAGAAAACACAAACTTTGCCTTGCACATTAAATCCAAAATATAAATGCGATTAGAAAATAATTAAATATGGTTTTTAAATTGATATTGATGTATTTTGGAATTTTGAATCATAATAGAAAATGTAAATGTGTTTAGCAAATAATTGAAGATGGGTTTTAGATTGATATTGATGTATTTTAGAATTTTGAATAACAACTAACAAATAAATGATTCCTTGATATCTTGTCATGTGTATATAAACTTGACTTATCTATTTATTTTATTATACAAATTTATATAAATCAAATTTATAGGCACATGGCAAGATTGTAATCAAGGAATCATTCTTGCTAGTAAAACTTGATTTTGTATAGTCCTAAACACATTTATATTTTCTATTAGCATTTCTTATATTCAATAATTACAAATAATTATTAATTATCAATTCTAAACTATCACATAAATTTTTTTAAATTTTTAATTAAGGGGTAAATGCTTTTGATCTGAAGCCATGGATTAGTGAGGTCACAAATGGGGGACCTCATCCCAATTTAAACATTCAACAATTACATCCCAGTGGGTTTGAAACTTGATGGCAAGAACAACACCACAACAACTTAATCATCATACCATGCTACTATTGACATAATTTTCCATAATTTTTCAATATTTCTCCTACATGTAGAGATTTTATTATATCATATTTACAAGTTATGCAGCTAAGAAAATTTGTTCTTTAGTAGCAGCTATCTTCAAGACACTTTTCTTCTTTAGTGGTAGGAAATCTCGTTACTAATCTCATACTGTCAGATTCTAAAATGGTATATTTGTTGATTCTCAACTTCCAGATTTTTGAAATTACCATCCATCCTCCTCTTAAAAAACTTTCCCTAGTTGAATTCCTTGTACTTGGAAGGATTCTCTTCACTCACCAACTCTTGGAGAGGTTTCATCATCACATAGTGGGAAGGTATAAGGAAAAATGACATGGAGAGGCATCTTCGACTATTATTAACCACCACTATGTGCTCTACGCTCTCCTACTTGGCATTGCTCCATACCTAGTATGCCATTCAGGAAATCAATTTACCACTAAAAATTGTAGGCAATAATACTTAACTTACACAGGCCTATGGTTTGAATTATAGTTCGATAATCAACCTGCCAATTTCTCAAGCATGTTACAAGTTGAATGAAGGGGCATCAACATACATGTTGTATATGCAATGAAAAAATTGAAATTATGGCCTAAGTTTCAGTCATAACATAAACTGCCCAAATGGTTAGAAAATATATGAACAATTAGCTGAATGCAATCTCCAACATTGATAATGAAGGAGTTGGGAAATGGTTGAGCCGGGAGCCACTAGCCATTGTCCTTGCGTTTGACTTGAAATTCACCAACCTCATCTTGGGAAAGAAGGGTAGTAACGCCGGTATCCTTGTGCCCACCCAAGCCAAGTGCTAGCTCAGGGGCCAGGCACTTAG
Organism: Sequoia sempervirens; assembly: GCA_007258455.2. Lineage (NCBI taxonomy): Eukaryota > Viridiplantae > Streptophyta > Pinopsida > Cupressales > Cupressaceae > Sequoia > Sequoia sempervirens. The sequence continues at coordinate 108,924,570 of VDFB02000008.1, read as the reverse complement.
GGTAACAATTCAATCTCACATTGCTCATGTCATCTTTGAAATATTCATTCAGGCGATTACTAGGTAACCCAAGGCTCCGTGCTATTAATTGTAGCAACTTAAATGACAACTCCATCACAGCCACTATATAGGCTAGGCAAGCTTCTCTATAACAATTTACCAAAAAATAGAAATCAAATATCGAGTTATGAAGCTAAGAACTATATTGATAACAACACAAAAATCAAATAAAGAATGGAAATGTGCAAAAACTACTCATATAGAGCTTGATAGGATAAAGATTCAGTTAGGAACTCTAAAATATACTACATTGAACCCTAGAAGAAACATTGCCTTTGGAGGCATTTGTAGGGGGGTTTTATTATGATATTACTATCATGATTCAATTCTGTAGTTTTTTTTTTAGTCAAACTTATTGATCAATGTTTTATGATTAGTAGTTCATAAAAATCCATTTCTCATAATAATGAATGATTCACTTAGCATCTAGAAACACTTAAAGTTGAAACGTGATCAATATTTTAAGAATGAACCCTAATTCACAAAGCAGCAGTAAAAATGGATAATCAAACCAGTGGAGGGAAACCTGAAATCGGGATGGCCATCTGGCTAGCGGTTTGTGAAGGACTCACTAGCGGTGTCATGCAGATTAACCGATGTGGGCAACTGGATTTCCTGACGTGGTGCAAAGTTGAACAACTCTTTCCAATCCCTCACATTTTTTGTAAGCTTCGAATCAAAGTAGACAAGGGAGTTTAGAGAATCCCTCGATACTCGTCTCTTTTCTTCCACTGGCAACGAGAAGAAATTGGATGCTGCGGATTTGAGGCGGTGCAGAAGATGATCTGGAAAGCCGTGGTTGACGAGGTGGAAGAAACCCCACTCTTTGCATGCCTTTTCCACCTCTTCTGAAGAGATCATTTCCAAGTCTATAACGCTTGGGATGATGTTCTTCACTCTGGATAAAACTCGCTTCGAACTTTAGAGCACCACTGTTTTCTGCCATTCCCACGCCCATTGTTACTAATTCCTTATTTCTTCCATTGCGACGCTTTGTTTTAGCTCTCTTTAGATTGAAATATGGTGTGAAGTGGAGGAATGGTTATATATCGAAAGGAAGCAGAGAGTCGGGGATTATGAGGTAACAACTGACATCAGAACCACACTACGGTGGAGTTGTGTATTGACCATTCTTTCCTTGGAGACGGTGGAGTTGCGTGTTCACCATTCTTCTTCCAACAGTACCTAGTGCTTAGTTTCTTTTTAAACTGTCATGGAGTGCAGGTACAACTACTCAACATCTCAGTATAAACAATAGCAGTCAAAATCTAGGGGCACATATGACATAATCTATTCTAATTTATTGTAAATAAAGAGTTTACATATTAAAATATTATGTTATTGAAATAAAATATTATGTATATGTCTTTTTATTTAAAAGTTTGAGATTATGCATTCTTCAAACTCTTTTATACAAATGCATAAAACATGATTATTATATTAAATGCATACTTGATAATTTAAAATACACACAAGTGTACAACTTCTTATCCTAACCCAAATAGAAAGATGTAATGTATAATTTCTAATCCAAATACACACAAGTACCGATATGAAAACAACAATGTTTTAGGGTTGTGAGAGTAGTTGCTTATGTGACCTATATTGTAACAATGAAATACTTGCATGCTTCAAAGAACCAAAAAAAACACAATTGTTATGATATTGTGCTTAATCTTCCTATTTTATTCTTCTTTTGTGCAAATTACTTCACTTCTATTACCTCCACTTCGGTTAGACCATTGTCAAATATATTGCAAACAAATATGACCTTAACATTCAATAGACAAACCTCTGTCATTATGGATGCTCGCGCCCTCTCCCACCTCTCCTACCTAGATGGAATTTTGAATCGCTGTTACTTTGAGGTGCTGCCTTTGTCTCCGCCTAGGTGTGATTTAGCCATTGACCTCTCTGCGGACATGTGTGCTATGGGTTTTGCTACAGTGGATGCCCCATCTCCTGTTGTAGTTGTTGTTGCAGGTGAGTTTGGCGACCCTCGTGTAGTGTTGGGTGTTCATCCTCCTACTACTTCGAAGGGCCCTCTGCCTTTTGTTGATGTCATGAAGAATAATAGGCCTAGGGAGGGCTCTGTGCATCCTATTCAATATGTAGATGTTGCTCCTAATATTGATTTTTATTCCAAGATTGCTCTTATATGTAGATTTTTTTGCTTGTGGCCTTCCATCCTTGATTTATACCTTTGGATCACCAACCATTGGTCTCTTCTAGTTGATGATTCAATGGAGATTTACCCTTCCGCAAGGGGTTTTTTGTTGTGGGTTTGAACTCTCCTGAGGATAGATAGACTATTCTAGACTATGGCTTGTGGGTTTGGGATTCTCATGCCCTCCATGAGGCCTTAGGTTCATTCCCTTGCAGGTTTGGTGTCCCTCGACCTAAGAGGGAATTAGTAATGCTATTGGTAGATTTTTGAAAGTGGACATGGCTTCCAAAAAATTTACTCATACCTCCTTTGCTAGGATTCTGGTGGAGATTGATTTGTCAAAAGATTTACCTAGTGAGGCCATGTTGTAGGTTAATGGTTGGTCTTAGTCTCAAATCATGGATTACGAGGGTCTTCCTTTTTTCTATAGACTCTATTTTGTTGTTGGTCACTTGGCCCGTGACTGCTCTTGAGGCTCCCACCCTATTTCATCTTCTACTTGATGGAAGAACTCACTTCGTGAACACTTAATAGTGTTCTCTAGTATAAAATTTGTTTCTTCTGATGAGGATTCAAGGCCTCCTTCTCCGAGAAAAAATAAGAGTGTTAAGGTTGTTGTTGCTCCTTTGGTGGATTTTGCGGTGCTGTCTTTGGTCAAAGTTGTTCCTAATGAGGTATGTGCTATCTCCCTTGAGACTTCTTTTGACCCCTTCTTGAAAAGAGCTTCAATTGCAGAGGATTTGTCTCAAGATGCTTCATTTGAAGTTTTTGTTGTTCATCTTGTCAGTTATTTTGATGGGGAGTCTCCCCCTTCCAATCAAAATTTCTTATTTCATGTTTTTGATTCTTCTTGGACCATTGTTTATAGGAAGAAACGAAAGGTTAAGAAGGTTGTGGTTACATTTAATTTTCCCTCTAAGGCTTTGTTGGGTTCTAGCTCTGTAGCTTGAACAAGCTCTCTTTAGTTGTTGTTTTTGCTCTTTCTTTTGTTGGTAGCTCCCTCTTTGCTATTGTTCTATTTTTAGTTCCTTCCTATTTTGACTGGTTGCTATGTTTGGCGAGTCTGTCTTTTCAAGTGGCTTCACTTTGTTTTTCTCTTTGTATGGGATTAGGTCCCTTCCCTACTTATCTAATAAAAAATATTGAATAGCCAGTGGTGGAGGAATTCAAGATGTAGCTTCTATTGCTTCTTTAAGCTTTTTTCTCATTCTTGGTTATGAAGCTATGACTTGCTCCCCTCTAGTTATATTTGAAAATTTCTTAGTTGCACTTCTATTACTCTTTTTAGATTATGTTGATGAGACTATATATATCAAATTTTCATTTGTAATGTTGTGTTTGTTGATGATGTTTATCAATATTAATATTATGTATTAACTCTATTCTTGAAGCTTAAGTCATTTTTTTAAAATAAAAACCATCTTTAGAGATTGTAAGCCACTTTTGTAGATAAGTTATATGAAATACTAAATCAAACTAAAAATTGTAGTTCTAAAATACTCCTACGTTGAAAGATAGATATTTCCTTATCAAAACTCTTTAATTGTTGTAAGCTACCTTTATTAGTGACTAAATGAGTAAGAAGTAAATAACCTTGGTAATTTAGACTCTGGGAATTTGAAGCAACAACATGAATATTGTAATTGGATATTTATTATTATGAAGCTATACATGTTTTATGCTTATAATGCTTTTCTTATCAGATTAATAATTTCTTGTATAAATTTTTTGAACTATAATATGCAAAAAAAAGAGTCTTTTTTCCTTTAATATAAGATTCTTGAGATCAACAAGTATGGTTTCTTTCCTTTTAATATAGTTGTTGAGATTTCTAAACCATTTTCATAATAAGGGTAAGGTGGAGAGATTAAAGGTTATATCAATCATTGAAGTTGATCTTCTATCATGGGATTGTAGGAAAAGCTATTATAATTTTTAATTTGGAATTTCTAATATGTAATAACAATAGAATAACAATAGATTCATACTTGGCCAAGAAACAGTTAATAAAATTAAAATCACTTAACATTAGGGATAAGTAATGAGATAATCAATGGAAGAACATGTTGCTATGCTGGTAGGATAATCATAAGCATAGTTTTAAGCTCTAGGACATGCATATTTAAACACCCAAGAATAACTAATATAGTTCTAAACATTTGAGGATTGTTGTATGAATCTATAAAAAATATGTTCTATATTGAATGTAAAGTAGACACTCTTGCATGACACAACCTTTCCCCTATTATTCTTCACCTAAAAGGAAAAACCTTGGGAGCTAGTACTAAAGAATAATTAGCACTAGAAATATCCCTTTTAGCTCCATTGATTGAACAGGTTTTTAAAAAGTTATATCACCATTTCTATTAATTTATCAATGTAACACTAGAGGCGAGTAGTGAATTTGTCTTAACATATAAAATAATAATTGTTCAAATACATTACAAAGGGTCACATTTATGTTTATATACATAGTGCCCTTGTTTAGCTAAGTAGTAAGAGATTCCTTAGTCAAGTGTATATAATTATTATTTTCAAAAAGACCATGAGGGAGAAGAAGAGGGTATAACCAAGTATTCTAATTAGACAACAAGAACATCTTATGGTTGATGCATATGTGATTTTTATAAAAATTAAGAAATCATAGAGATTAGATAACAAGCACAATGAACAATCCAAATATGTATTTATATAAAACCAAAATACAATGATGAGAAATCCTTGCATATATAGGCAAGAAAGAGGAAATCCACCTATAATGTGGATTGACAAGTGCCACATGAAGTGGCACAAATGAGAAGACAAGTGTCCTATAAGTTTCAACCTTTGGATCACTTGGAATGTGCAAAGAAACAACCTATTTGACCAAGTCATCAACCTTGGTGACAAGGGTTGAGTGACCTTTGAGGTGATATAGAAAGTCTTCCAACCTCAAAAGGTATGCACATGAGGTTTACCAAATAACTAGGTAACCTCAAGAGGCTTAAAATTTTGCACATGCAGCTAGACAAGATGTTATCTAACCTCATCAACCTAAGTAAAATTAAGCTATAGTGTTCATAGATAAATTATTCATTCTAACACCCCCCCTTAAGTGATACTTGGGGAGATCACAAAAGTTCAAATAGTTACAAAGAAAAAAGTCCCTAATATGAGGCTTGGTGAGGTACCTATGTATAAAATTTCTCGTAAAATTGGGTAAAGGAGAAAACCTAGTGGGAACAAAACTTCTCTCCAAAAGAGAAAGAGAAGGATACGACCTCCTGAAAAGATGTCCCATGATGATGAAGAACTGTTGAAGCAAATCGAAGTTGTAAATATTACCTAATTTAGCTTCCAACTCAATTGGGTAGAGTTGGGACAACAATGATTATAGAAAGATGAAAGGTACACATTCAATTCTGCTAAGTTCTATTTATATGCATAGAAGAAGTTATCAAATAGATTGCAGTTTATTTTGAAAATGTATACAAGAGAAAGATTACACAAGTTTTGTATAAAAAACTATCTTTATTGATAATTACAAATGTATGGTGTCCCACACAAGCTGTGGGAATGACTATTTCAATACAATGTAAGACATAAACTATACTTTTGAAGAAATAGAATGGAAAAATCATATGTAAAGAGTAGGGATCCGTCATTCTTGAATGATGAACCCAAAGTTGAACTGCTACATCCCCACTTCAATCTCTCTCACTTGGTTGCTCTAGAAGTTGACATGTTGATGCTTGAAATACTTGCAAGATATTAGAAAAGTTTTGTTAGAGCTCAAGACCCATATTATCTACATATACTATATCAACAAATATATAGTTTATTCTCTCAAAGCATTGAAATAGTTTTTGCAGCATTTTAGATATCAAGAAAAGCAGAGGAGTATCATCAATCATCATGAAGAATGATTGGAAGCTTTTGGTTTCACTATTTTTATCTAACATGTTTTTTCACTGTGCATAGGTATAGGTGAAATTTTCATTGTTGGATTACTTTGCACTAACATCACAACATGTGGAGGAAAATAGGCTCCCACAAGGGTTGATCCTAGCATGCTTCCCTCTCAGTTTTTAAGAGGGATAGGAGTGTAAACTCATCATACTCGTCAACATTCAAAAACAAGCACTCATCACTCATGACAGTGAGTTGACTAAAGTCATTGTCATAAATGACAAATACTTGTTTAATGGAACCACAATGAGTAAGAAGTGGCAGTTGACAAGTAATATCATAGAGATATGAAGTTGTGTGACATGTGATTGTGGGTAGAAACACATCAAAGAAAAGTAAAAAAATTCATTTGCATTCCTTTCAAACATTGATAAAAAATCTTACAAAAATGGCTCATGGAAATATAACAATAAAAAGGTTAGAGTTTGGGAAACCTATCTACTTGCACCACATAGAAATGAACTTGTTTCCTTGGGTTTAAGTAATATGGGAGAAACCTAATATGGATAGGATGATATGATGAAGATCCTTTTAGTCCTTTAGGTCACAAGACAAAGAAGCAATAGAGGAACACTATCAAACAATGATTTTGAGTATAGTTTGTAAGACATTCATACATATTATAGATGAAGGCACAAGATAGTTTTTTATTGTGAAATTAGTTTGACATCTAGATAAAGACCCTAAATTTGTATGAGCACAACTCATCATGGAGAAGATACAAAATACAATACAAAGGTTGTAGGCCTTATATATTAGTGACTGTCATGTCAATAAGTTCTAGGAAAATAGAGAAAGATAGCACATGGATTTTAGTACATAATAAGGCATGAGCAAAGAAACACAATCACCATAAGCATGTAGATATAAAAGAAAAAAATTGTGGAATGACTAGTCATTAAAGGGTTGGACAATGATTTTTCAAGAAGAAAGTAGCATTAGCTTTCTTCATTTGCAGTTGATGCAACTCTTTGAAGATTTCACATTTCTTAGAAGGATAAAGATGTGCCACTTATTGAATGAATTATAGCTCCTCTTGAAACATAATTGAATCTTGCATTCTAAGAGATTTCAAGGTTGTAAGATGATAGCAGGGGTTTTGAATCAACTTGTAAAGTCTAAAGAAGTAGTTGCTATCTATGAGATATGTATTTTTATCATAGTAAAAGGAATTGTTCATGACAGTCAACAATATACAACTGAAAGAGGATAGTTGAACTCTTTAGGAACATGAAGGACAAAGGGTGTTAAGGAATGGTTCAAAGATAGAGAATTTGAAGACAAAATAGAGCAGGGTTTGATGTGATTGGATAGTGATCATATTAGACAATACGTGACAACCAAATAAAAAATTCACAAGATGTTTGGCATGACAGTGTCAAGGGAAATGAAATATAAAAGGTATTTATGTGCAAATTATGGACAACTGTATTTTAAGAAGATAAAGGCCAAGGATGTCCCTGATACAGTGAATTTTTCTGTGCCCAATATTGTTTATAACAAGCCAATAGAAATTAGCAAAGACATTGAAATGCAAAACTAAAACATAGTCATTTCAGTGACAAAGTGAGTAACACTTTAAAACCCCGTGCAGTTAAGTAGGACACCGCCATGAGTAAAGGGGTAGTCAAATATGAGGTAATCAAAAGGATATAGTGAAATGAAGAGGAAAACATAGAAAAATAAAGACATGTTCATTTATTTTGCATAAATGTGAAACCAATTTGAAAATGTAAAGCAACATTGATTAAAGTGATGTAGTTATAAATTACTTTATTTAATGATTGTATATGATGCCAGATAGGGATAAGTTTCTTTCAAGATATGGTCAAAGGAGATATGGTTGGTGATTTATGGTTTATGCCAAGCATGTAGGGGAGATTGGAGGAAGTTGATAGACAAGTGCCAAGAATATAGGGGATGTTTTGACTCAATTTTGGAGGGAATTGAGAGCATTTTGGAGCATTTTTAGGTTCCTTTATGATAGGTGAGGCCTTGAGGCTTGACCTTTTATTCACCTTTGAGCCTTTTTGGAGTGGGTTTAGGGGCTAGATTTTAGGTTTTTTGGTTATGCATGACCAAGGAAGTTTCTAGTTCCTATCTTTGTGCAACTTCTTTGCATAAGTAACTTCAAATAATAGTTTGGAGTTAGTTCTTTCTTCTTTTCAACATGTATTGTAGCTTATTTTGGAGCTCTTTTAGGAAAAATATAGAATTGTAACTTAATCTTAGACATGTACAACAATATGTAACACCTTTTTATCAATGAAATTCAATGTTTTTACCTTCTTAGAAGCTATCTCATTGTGCACAATGTGTGATTGATGAATATTCTTGTGAGTTTTGATAATTCCTTTAATGTTTATCTCATTTTAGCACCTTTAGGTAGAAGAAACATATATTTTTGTAGGTTGTAAGCTGTGTAGTGGTTCAAATATCTATTTTAGTTGTGAAAGAACTCCTTTCCTTCAAAAGTGTCAAGAGAACCAGGCCTCCTTGCAAAAAAATTATGCATTAACATATAAAAATATATTAGTTGTGTTAAGTTAAGTTGATCTATTGAGAAAAATGTGTGTTAAAACAACAATATAGGTTCTAAGAAAACACATTTGGTGCATCACCCTAGGAGTTAGTTTTCATTTTCATGTTTCTTTCTTACTCTTTCCTTTGCAAAAAATATTAGTTTAGTTAGTTTTAGGTGAGTACTATAAGAGCCAACTTACTCTGGAGGTTCCTTTCTACCTTAGGTAACCCACAACCTAGAAAAGTTTCAGTGTTTCACCAATAGGCTGGGTTTACTCAGTAAGGGTGCACTAGTAGGAGACAACAATAAACTCTGCCAAAGATGAACTAGTGTTTTCTAGAATCAAATAACCTCCATGAAATGTAGATAAGGATAAGAGATAAAAAAAAATTGCATGAGTGAACATATGAACACTACTCAACCATGAACACATAAAGGCAATCAAACTTTGTGAAGTTGAAAATACAGATAGTACAGTGATTGGGAGTACTAGAATATCACAAAATATGATCCATTGGAATAATCCCTCGCATGAGAGATCAAGATAGAAGGTTTATGAGACCTTGAAAAAGAATATTCCCCCACTAATTGATTGAAAGAAGCATTAGCATAACACTGTCATAATCGACCTTAATGCTCAAAGATATAAGTAAACCAATTAAAATAGGGCACAAGAGTGTGCAAATAATGTAGACCCAAAATTAGGTCCAAAATATGTACAAGAAACTTAAAAAGGGTGTACAACAAGGCACACACATGAGGAAAGAATCACAAGGATCCATTGTTGTGATGGAAAATCAAGGCAAAACACAAGATATGAAAATCATGAGGATCCATATCTATGATGTCAAACCAAGGCTCTATACAACCCCCCATTACAATTTATAATTAAGTGTAAGTACTGTGAACCATGATCCTAATACCTGCAAAACACAACAAACAAACACATTAGAAGATTGAAATGCAAGTTAGAAACATGATTCCTCAAGAAATCCATTTATCAATGCTCTAAATAGGAAAATGAAAGCAATACAATGAGAAATCAACAAAAGAGATTAAATCCTATGAAAGCAATGTAAATTCTTGATCTCTTGAGGGAGTTGGTGTCAATTTGATGTGAAAATTGGCCCTTTCCCAACTCCAATGCTAGCTTTGATGATTTGATGAAGATTGTGATCCACTTTGATGAAGATTGATAATGCTCCAAGCAAAAATCTGCAAAAAACCTAGCTATGATTCAATGAGATGGATGAGAATCTTAAGTACTTTTAGCATGGTAACTTTGCTTGAGATGTGGATGATGAAATAAGGATATAAGCTCTTTATTTATAGATTGATAAGTTGAAGAGATGTCCAAATTTGATCAATGTGGGACAAAGATTCAACCAATGATATGATGCCACTTGTCAACATGTGAGAGGATGAAGGTTGAGCAAGTTTTGATCCATGTGCAAGTTTGAAATTTGAATTTGATGAGATGACATGTTTAGGGGGGATGAAAAATGAGTTAAATGTCAAGTGGGAGACATGTAAGAGACAATGTAAGAGCTTTTAATGCTTTGTTGGATGGACAAGTCCTTTTAGGGGGAGATTTCAAATTTGAGGAATATTCCCGCTTAGATGCCTTTTTTGAATGAAAAATAGTTAATTATTATATCAAATAAATGATTTAATTGTGCAAGTTGCAAAATGTAGAGGATTTGAATGATTAGGATTAAATTAATCAGGATTTGATTAATTTAAGGGGATATTTAGCTAATTTGACAATTTGATTTAGATTTTTGGATTAATTTAAATAAAAAAGAGAGGAATATGATAAGAGGCTAATTAAATAAAGATTTTGATTTATTTAATTAAAAGGGATGGTGTTAGATTAAATCAAATAAAGTTTTAATTTATTTAATTTATGAGATATACTAGAGATTTAATCAAATAAATTGATTATTTAATTAAATAGGGATAATTAGATCAGATGAATTGATTTAATTAACAAGGGAAAGTGACTTAATTAGACAAAATAATTTATTTAATTAAGAGACGAATATTGATGAATTTAATCAAATAACTTGGGAATTTGATTAAACAGTTAGACCGAGGGATGATTTAGGAAGAAACGATGTTAGTAGATCAGAGTGTGATATCAATCTGTATATTTTCAATGTCTACATTTTCCCCCTCTTTAAAGCGATGCACTTGTTGCATTGGTTCAAAGAATAATCTTGCCATGATCAAAAGTTCAAAATTCTCTAATTTTATGATGCCCCACTGTTGCCCCAGCAAGAAGAATTATGCTGGTATACTGCCCCCTCGAGAGATCGGGTGAAGAGGTTTGATTTGAGGGTTGATCTCTCGAAAAAGAGGTTCAAGATCAGTTCAACTCAAATATTTGATGTAGACAGATTTGATGATGTAGACAGTCATCAACCATGGGTAGTCTCATGCCTATTTTGATAAATTACACACACTTGATCCTGATTTGTAGCATGACAGTTACATTATTTATGATATAAATGAGATAATTATGATGTTTGGGTGATATGATGATGCATGGATGATATGGATGCACATGATATGGTATGATTATGATTTTATGATTATGCAAATAGATGATAAATGTATGGTTTATGAGATGTTTAGAATAACTAATATATATTATGTGATGATGGGGATGAATGCATGTGGTATGATTAATGCTTTCTGTATGATATGATATGCAATATGCAGTATGCTGATAGTTTGTGGATGAGAGATGGATGCAATGGTGATGATTTATGATTAATTGCCATGGTACCATGTTAGCGCGAAAAATAAGAGAGAAGAAAAAAAGAGATTCCAACAAGACATGAGATGATGATGATGATGATGATGACGATGATGATGATGATGATGATGATGATGATGATTACTTGCTGAGGAGTTGGGATTTTCAAAGGGCCAATTACCTTATGTTTGATAACACATGTAGGCACAATGCTTCAGGGTATAAAGAACCAAGATGGCGTTGTACCTAGTGCGATGGACTTTGACTCGACAAGCAGATAGGAGTATTCTTGTTCACACTTGACATACGGAAACCTTGCTAGGACGTACCTAACAAAGAAAGTATTCACCAAGTTATTTTACAAGAACATCCAACAAGCACAATAGACAAAAGAATAATGATTGTTGCCCCATTCCTATTTCTCTAAATCCTCTATTTTGGGATATCATTGAGATGTCCTTGGAATGAGCAAAATAAGATAAATCAAAAGAAAAGATCAAGTACGCAAACAAGCCAATGTTCTTCATACATTTAGCCAGAGGGATATGTTTTGATAGGATAAGAATCCAAAGTGATATCCAAAATGATGCCCATTGTTGGAACGATATATCCTAGGACATGCATTGTATAGGATGATGATGGTTTGATAAGTTGATTGATAGGCTATTGATATAAAGTTGACTGAAATGTTTGCGATTGATCAAGAGTTTGATTTTGTTTTTAAAGATTCGTTGTTTGCTTTTTATTTTACGATTGAAGCTTGCTTTTTCCAATTGTTGTGATTGTTTCTATTTGTTTTGCAAAAGGATGAAAGTGATGATCAGTTTATTATGGATGATTGATTATTGCGGGTGCAAGCGAGATGAGACAGATGGATTTTTTCAAATATTTGGATGTTTTTGACGTTTTGAAATGTGTTGAGGCTATTTTTTTTGGTTTTTTGGATTTTGCGATGTTTTTGATTTTTTGATTTTCTTATGTTTTTGGATTTTTGATGTTTTTTGAATGTTTTTGGATTTTTGATGTGATTCGAATGTTTTTGGATTTTGATGTTTTTGAGTGTTTTTGGATTTTGATGTCTTGGGGGCTGATCAAAGATTAGCCTTTCCTACGTTTAAGCTTAGAGACGACGTAGTTCGGATTCCATGTTTTTGACGTTTTCTATTTTTTTGAGTGTTTTTGGATTTTTCGCATGTTTTGACGATTTGGATATGGATATGTGTGATGATATCAGTGTTCTGTTTGGGGATTTTGCTAAAAACCAAGCTAAGGTTGATTGATCGAATCGATGGATTGTTGATGATGATAACATTGTTGAGGATACACAACAATGTGAGGATTTGATTGATTAGGATTGATGATGATAACATTATTGACGATGAACAACAATGCAAGGATGGATGATGAGGATTGATGATGATAACATTGTTGAGGATGCACAACAATGCAAGGATAGTGTTAAGCAACACAATGATATCCTGAGATGATGATTTTTTGATTGGATTTGATTGATCATGTTTGATGAAGCTTGATTTGGAACAAAAAGTTGTTTGAATGATTTGATGTGACATTTGAAGGGTGTGTTAGATGCAACTAATAGTGATTGTTTGGATTGATGTTTGATAAAAGATGAAGACTGATAAGGAATGTTTTCTCATCAAAATATGCCATGGGCTAATGATTCAAATTTTTGATCACAAATTCTTTGACCAATGGTTTCACGTTTTCCAATGTTCAGATCGCCACATAAGTTGGAGGATATAGATCCAGTTTTATTCCTGAAGCAAGATGTAAATATCTGCCCCCAGTGTATAGCAATGTATGGAATTTCATAGATGGATGCTCAGATAGGTGTATGGATAGATGGATACGCAAAGGATTCCAAGGATTATCTTGTGATAAGATAAGGTGTTCGAATAACGAAAGCTCATTGGATAATGCTTCATGTCTCAGATAATGCTACATAGGATAAGCTCAATGAAAATGACCCATGTCAAGATGTTTACCATAAGCAAGCATAAAGTGTGCCCCAAACTTCATCAAGATCAAGATAACTTGGATGATGGATGCAGATAGATGAAAATGGATTGGATCAATGGTTTATGGATGAATGAATTTATTATGGCTGAGATGGATGGAATGTTGGATTTATTACAGATGGGATGAGATGCTTTCAACTGAACTGGCTCACATAGATGCTCGATTCTACACATGACGCCTATTTTCCAGGTTTTCATCATGGTCTTGCCCAAAGTTCCGCCCATGCAGTTTTCACTAGAGGACGATTTTTTTCTTTACTGTTTTCAATCCTTTTTTTGATTTTTTTGGATTTTCATTATTTTTTGATTTTTTTGGTTTTTTCTGAAAGATTTATGCTGAACCACTTGGTGTTGCTGATGTGATGCTTCTTTCATAATGTGCCATCGGTATCCTGCCTGAAGAAGTTGTTTTGCTAAGATATGTGCACTTGAATATAACTTTTGAGATTTTTGATCTGCTTTGTTGATACTGGAGTTAACTCTGTCTTGGTGCGCACATCGCGATAACGTGCCTTTAGAATCCTTATGATGAAGGGTTGTTGCCAATACACGGTCAATGTAAGAATTGGATATTATGCATGGAGGTGTGGATGGAGTGTGTTTAGGGATAAGAGATGAATTGGTTGACAGTTTGGAACCTTTGACTCTCCAAACTTGGGAAGATGAGCAATGATGGGTGGATACAAAAGTGTGCATGGAATTAGGACCAACTGCTTCATACACTTTGTATGTTGCTTGAAAAACCTGCTTTTTCCTTTGTGGACATTTTTGATGGATATTTTTCCCTTCTTTATTTTGCCCCATAGTTTCTTTGACTGATGTAGTTTGATAGGGATAATCTTTCTCTGTATTCTTTGGTATCCATATGTATTTGATTTGTCCTTTATGCTTTCCAACTTCTTTTGCTTTGATAATGTTCTTCGTATTTTGATTCAAATATTTCCTTTGATGTTTGTCCCAATTCATGGATGGGGTGATGGGTGGGTGAAGATTCATGACGTGGCTGGTTGTAGTATTGACACTAATTTCATCATAAGGACTCTTCGTGCCCCCTATGTTGATGTTTGCTTGAGACGAAGTTGCCCCCAGTATTGTGGAAGTAGTACCTTCATGCTTTGATTCTGCTTGTTCTGAGATCTCTTGTTTAGAATGCACTCTTTGATAAATGACCACCATAGGTGACATTTCAATTTGCTGCTCTGCTAACTCTGGATGTTCTATCTGACTTGTTTCCTTGTGTAGATAATGATGGATATATTTATTCATGATGTCCTCAATCTAAGTTTGGGACATATTCGACCCTGATGTTGACAACTCCGTTTGATTGTAGGAGTTAAGAATCTGCTCTTTTTGTGTAACACAATCTTGTTCTAGATGAAGATCATCTACGTGTCCATCTATAGAAAGCATCTCATGGGTAGATGGAGGAATATGTGCTATATGGATATGATCATCTTGCATAGATAGGAGAGTGTCCATTAGATCATTGTAGTATCTTGTAGGTACAAATTCTTGATCTTGATTTATTTCGGGGTTGCTCTCGACATGCTTTGGACCAGGTTCTTGACATGGGGTAGCTTCAAAGGATGGATTGCTTACAAAAGGTTTTTGGATGTTTCATTAGACATGGTAAGTGGTTCAATATCCCCAAATGTCGAGTTCAGGGTTCCTTCCATATCTGTAACCATGAGGTCAAAGGGTGTCAATATGTCTTGGAAAGGACCATTGCTAGACCTTGGTGAAAGATTTTGATCATGCTTTGGAATAAATTTTTGAGATATGTCCTCTAACTCATTAGGTGATGTGGAGACATTTTCAATATGATCATAGGTCAATGGATCATGCATGAAGGTATTTTGGGGTGTTTGAATTGTTGGTTGGATGGATGGGTTGTTTGGTGCATTGCTTGATGGTATCGATATGTTCTGGTGGGCAAAGTAGGCTTCTACTTTCTTTTGTATGAACAACACTTGTTGTTCATTTTGTTGTTGTTGCGCTACGATTTGTGCTTGTTGTTGCACTTGTTGTTGTTCCAACAATGCTTGTTGTTGTGCTTGTTGTTGTTCCCAAAATGCTCGTTGTTGGGCTACTAGTTCTGCGGCTTCTTGTTGCTCTTGGTATTGTTCTAACACTTGTTGATATGCGAGTTGTTGGGTTTCTTGTTGTTGTGCAAAGTATTACGCTTGTGCTTGCGCTCGTGCTTGGGCATCTTGGGCATCTTTTGTAGCTTGAGCAGCTTGTGTAGCTCGTGCGACTTGAGCAGCTTGTGCGGCTTGTGCAGCTTGTGTAGCTCGATGTTGTTGCAACAAAGCTTGGGCTTGTGCCGCTTGTTGTGCTTGTTGTTGTTGCAGTAATGTTTGAGCTTGATTTTGCTGTGAAGCTTGAGAAGCATGCGTGGCTATAGGCGCTTGCTGAATTGTTTGATATTGTTGGAGCAATTGTTGGTATGCTTTGAATGCAGCATTGTAATGGCTTACTTGGCTTGGTCGCAATGGTGGTGGTGGTGGGATCAAAATTGTGTTGGATGGAGTGGTGGGATTTTGAGATGCACTTAGAGCAATGGTGGTGGTGGGAGGTTGCGATGTAAGGGGTGTGATGGGGGTAGTGGAAGTTTGAGGTATAGTGGATGTAGTGGTTGGAGTGAATGTGGTGATAGGTGCATTTGGGATGGGTGAAGTGATAGGAATGGTGGGACTAGGTGAAGTGGTAGGAATAGTAGACATGAGAAAAATAGTGGGTCTTTGAGAGACCCTATTTTGATTAGCTATCATTTGTTGGTTTGATGTGGATGGTGAGTTTGAAAGATGTGATGTACCCCCTTGGTTGGATGAATTGATTTGGATGGGGTGATTTATGTTAGGGAAAGGTGGAAATTTAGGTAAAGGGGAGATCCCTAAACCAAAATATGGTGTTGACATGGTGGGAGGTGTGAATGGTTTGAATGGTGGAAAATTTTCTTGTGCAAATGAAGAGACAAATCCATAGGGTCTCTCTATTTCGGATGAGCTTGCTTGTACCAAAGGTCTAGACACTTGCATGTCAAGAGAAAATGATGAGGTGGTATGGTAAGGAACCTCAGATGTATCAATAAATCCAAGTGGGTTGTAAAGTGGATTTTGATGCATGTTGAAGAGGGTATCATCCTCGTTGATAGTAGGTTCTATGGCGGTAATGGAAGTGGTCGATTGTGGAAGGGTGTTTTGGTCATTTGGTACAAGAAGCGCATCCTCAACAATGTTGAGAATTGATGGATTTATTTTAGTCATTGCGCGAAGAAACTTTTGTAGTTTTGGTTGTTTGAGCATCTCAATAACTTCTTCCTCACTTAGTTCTGTTGGTGTGATGTCTTCGACCAAGACCTCTTTTTGTGGATCATGTGTAGTGATAGTGAGGTCTGGAAGTGGTGTGTTTTGGATTTCTGGAATGTTTTGGCTTAGATCACTTGTGGTTGGTGTTTCTTGATTTAACTCCATGTTCCTCTTGTGTTGTGATCTTGTTTGAACCATAAAAGAGCAAACTAGGATGTGTAAAAGATCAAAGATGTGAAGATGAAAGGTGTATGATATATGGATGAGAATGGAAGTTTTGAATTTGTATTGAAAATCTTGATGTGATGCTAGGTACTTTGGGTTTGCTTTTTGATGTTTGTTTGATGTTTAGACTTTGAATTCTGTCTTTTGAATGTTGATGTTTGAGCAAGAGATATCCCCAAGATGTTTGGATGATGATCTAAAAAAGATAACTAATGCTCATAAAGGATAATTTGATTTAGGAGTGAGAATAGGATGTGTCTACTCACAAGCTAACCAAAAGATAATCCAAATTAGTGATGGGAGAAGGATGCATCTATCCACCATTAATTTGAACAAAGTGATAATTCAACTAAGCATGTGCAAAAGGATTCATTCACACACACTTGAGTTGAACAAGTTTGATGTTTGATGTTTGAAGAATTCAAAGTCTCATGTTTGAAAGGTTTTGATGTCTACCAAAGGAGCCTAGCATAGTTGTGTCAAGATTTTCTCAAAATGTTGGTGAGATGTTTATGGTTGATGATGTTTTTGATGGATGAATGTTTGTTTTGATCTTAGAATGACCCTAGTTTAGACTTTTGTTTAACAAGACCAAGGTATTGAAGAACATGTTATGCCCTAAGCAAGGTATCCAATCCCTTGAAACAATCTTGGATTTGTGTGTAGTAAAATGAATATAAAGTGGGGTTGTCTCTTGAAGCATGTCTATAGAAATTAGCCAACAACTTTTCTCTAAAATCATATAACCTTTTGAGTCTTTGTTGATGTTGTTTTGGGCTAAGTTTCTTTTTCTTGGGTTTTTGTATCTTGACCTTGCGATAAATCATTGAAAAGACATGTGTGGGGCTCAATTGCTTATCTTTGCTTTTAATGACTTCTTTTTACCAAATACACTTTCTTGATTATGTTTCAAACTAAAGATGTCCTATGTCAAAATTCCTTTTCTTCCCACAAAGTGTTGTGTGGGAGTTCCAAGAAATTGAGGCAAAGGGATTTCCTAGGTTAACCCTAGTTAGAGCAAATGACGATATAAATTCAAGTGCTAAGAAACCTCTAAGGACATAATCCCAAGGGCAAGCAACAACACTTAAATTTGTCAAAAGGTATTTGCTCTATCAAAAGGGGTTTGAAATTTGCATGATCATGTTTAAGTGTTTGTTTTCCAATGTTTACGAACAAGCATGTGTTTTTGTAACCCAAAAGCATGTACAATCCTATGGATGTGATAGACAATGTTTGTTGAGTCCCCACTTGGACAAGTCCAGCTACGCCTACTTTTAGCAGATGGTTAGATGCTTGACCCCACTGGCTCCCCTCCACGACATTCACTTATACAGGGCAGCCAAGCACCAACACCCATGAAACTCCCATGGAATGCTTTCCATCTCTACTAAAAGCTGTAAAATTGTGGGGCGGCTTCAAAACGACTGTTCTTGCACCAACAAACAGATAGGATTTTGGCCTTTTCTAAACAAGGGTTTTAATAAGGACTTTTTCGTTCGTAGGAGTTGACCCAACGTGGCAAGAGTCCCCTTTCAGATCCATCTTGTCAGAGTCAACCGTGTGATATTGGCGTTTCTTCCAATATTCACATTTATATCCCAGCTGGAAATACTCTTGGCTTTAGAGTGTTACCAGTTGAGTCGTTCCGTTGGGTGAGTACTTTTTCCCCAAGGTAGGCCCTCTAGGATAAACAAAAGCAAATGAAGAACAATATTAGTAACTTGATCAATCCTTGTAGGCAACAAGGAGAGAGAATATACGCAACAAAGCCCCCACTCACACTCGCACAATAGTTTGTTCAATTTTAAGCCCAAATCAAAGTGTGGAGGTGATTGCTTTATCTCAACCCAAAGTCATGGAAAAGACCTTTTGGTTCTCAAGATCGCTATAAAGCACGAGAGAAGCACATATGTCCTTTTCCAATGGATTTAGTCTAAGCAAGCCCTCACAAACAAACAAAGCTACACTTGTTCTTTTTAAACCCTCAAAGCAATTATGATTTAATTTTAAAGCACCAAATGAAGTGTGAGAAATTGCCTTGTTCAATTGTTAATCCAATAAACCAAATCTAGTAAGTTGTGATCCTAAAGTTCATTTTAGCCTTTGCAAGAAATGAAAAAGGTTCTTTTTAAGCCCAAATGAAAAATAGTGTCCTCAGAAGGAGAAGGATGACAAATTCTTTTAAGAAGTGTTAAACAAACACTTAAGTGTTAAAAAACACTTTGATTAGATAAAATATCATCCCCATGCTCCTCTTTCTTTTGATTTTGATTTTCAACCTTCCTATGACCAAGATATGGTCATTTTAAAACTGACTCATGGGTGCTAAAACAATGATTATAGGCACTGCAGGAATGATCATGGGCGCTGCAGGAATGATTAAGGGCGCTGTAGGAATGATTAAGAGTGCTGCAGGAATGATCAAGAGCGTTGCAGGAATGATTAAGGGCGCTATAACAGTGATCACAGGCGCTAAAACAGTGATTATAGGCACTGCAGGAATGATTAAAGGTGCTATAACAGTGATCACGGGCGCTAAAACATGGATTTATGAACAAAACTATAAAAAATGGCAAAATTAAAAAAAAAAATGTGTTAGAATCTGTCGATCAGCCCTCCTTCTAGCACCAATAATGTGAACCATGATCCTAATACCTACAAAACACAACAAACAAACACATTAGAAGATTGAAATGCAAGTTAGAAACATGATTCCTCAAGAAATCCATTTATCAATGCTCTAAATAGGAAAATGAAAGCAATACAATGAGAAATCAACAAAAGAGATTAAATCCTATGGAAGCAATGTAAATTCTTGATCTCTTGAGGGAGTTGGTGCCAATTTGATGTGAAAATTGGCCCTTTCCCAACTCCAATGCTAGCTTTGATGATTTGATGAAGATTGTGATCCACTTTGATGAAGATTGATGAATGCTCCAAGCTAAAATCTACAAAACCTAGCTATGATTCAATGAGATGGATGAGAATTGCTAAGTACTTTAGCATGGTATCTTTGCTTGAGATGTGGATGATGAAATAAGGATATGAGCTCTTTATTTATAGATTGATAAGTTGAAGAGATGTCCAAATTTGATCAATGTGGGACAAAGATTCAACCAATGATATGATGCCACTTGTCAACATGTGAGAGGATGAAGGTTGAGCAAGTTTTGATCCATGTGCAAGTTTGAAATTTGAATTTGATGAGATGACATGTTTAGGGGGGATGAAAAACGAGTTAAATGCCAAGTGGGAGACATGTAAGAGCTTTTAATGCTTTGTTGGATGGACAAGTCCTTTTTGGGGGAGATTTCAAATTTGAGGAATATTCCCGCTTAGATGCCTTTTTTGAATGAAAAATAGTTAATTATTAAATCAAATAAATGATTTAATTGTGCAAGTTGCAAAATGTAGAGGATTTGAATGATTAGGATTAAATTAATCAAGATTTGATTAATTTAAGGGGATATTTAGCTGATTTGACAATTTGATTTAGATTTTTGGATTAATTTAAATAAAAAAGAGAGGAATATGATAAGAGGCTAATTAAATAAAGATTTTGATTATTTAATTAAAAGGGATGGTGTTAGATTAAATCAAATAAAGTTTTAATTTATTTAATTTAGATATACTTTAGAGATTTAATCAAATAAATTGATTATTTAATTAAATAGGGATAATTAGATCAGATGAATTGATTTAATTAACAAGGGAAAGTGACTTAATTAGACAAAATAATTTATTTAATTAAGAGACGAATATTGATGAATTTAATCAAATAACTTGGGAATTTGATTAAACAGTTAGACCGAGGGATGATTTAGGAAGAAACGATGTTAGTAGATCAGAGTGTGATATCAATCTGTATATTTTTGATGTCTACAAGTACGAAATTCCCTCACTAAGGAACGCACATTCAATTTTTGTGGCACTTTATATGAGTGCATTTACAAACTTATTTGTTGGCGTGTTCTTTCAAGTTTATGTCATGAGATGGATCAACAAGACATAGATTAAGTATGCCTTTCAAACCTCAATAAAAGGAAAAAAATATAAAATTAAAACCCCCTTGATTATTTCTTCCCCCCATTAATTTAGCACTATTTATAAGTGCTTTGTAACTAGTCCAAATGTGGCATAAATTGACACTTTATAGTGGGCTTGTGTGAATGTATTCCTATTAGATGCATGGTGAAGAAATAAGAAATTTTGCAAAAAATGACACTCAATTTTTAGTTGCTGAGTAAAATAAATGATGCTTTGAATTTTTTCACCTTTACAAATTAAACTAGTTTTCTTTCAAAACAAAATAGAG
Organism: Sequoia sempervirens; assembly: GCA_007258455.2. Lineage (NCBI taxonomy): Eukaryota > Viridiplantae > Streptophyta > Pinopsida > Cupressales > Cupressaceae > Sequoia > Sequoia sempervirens. The sequence continues at coordinate 108,903,220 of VDFB02000008.1, read as the reverse complement.
TGTTTGAAAAAAATGCACTAGAATTTGAAAAAAAAGGGAAAAAATAGATGAATTAAGCCCCCTTGGGTTGGAAAAGACCAAGGGCTAAATATTCATGTGACTAGGGGCTAAAAGTCAACATGGCTTGGTGAGCGAGGTGTCCAAACCTCCATGTAGCCATGTTTACAAATTCAAGTAGCAAGCAACTTACAAATTCAACACCCCTCAACAAAATGCCAAACCCCAAATTGATGGTAGATTTAACGTGACCCTAATTGTTGTGCATGGGACTTAGAATAATCACAAGTTGTATTCAGATGTAAATCATGGGCTTTTGTTGTCAATTGATGCCAAACAAGTCATGACCTAAGCTGAATTCAAAGCAAACCAAATAAATTGCGACTTGAATCAAGCATATTATTTACCAAACAAGTCATGACCTAAATGAATTAGTATGGTCATAGTATTTACCAAATCAAGCAATAAGGTGGGTGAAGATATAATGTGCACTTTATAGAGGTGAGAGACTAGTTCTTAAAAAGTGATTTTGAATGTAATGATCAAATCTTCAGCCAAAGTAGTGTAAGTTGCCATTGATTACACTATCGGTTCACTGTGGGCAAGGGTTACATAACTAGGTTGGGAATGTCATGCATGTAGGCGGGTATCCACTATGTGGTAGATCTAGATATGTAGGACATAATACCAAGCTCAGGTAGGCTATTATCATTTATGAGGGATACCAAACCAAACTCTTCATTTTAAGAGTAGGGCCATCTTACAAGTTAGGTAGATATGTGGGGGATCATAGTAAGTTCATGGTTGGAGGAAAAAAACATGGGTGATGCTCTCCCTCATGCAGTAGGTAGCCAAAATTTGAGGATGTATGCCAACAAGGACATCTAGACCATTTGTACTTTATTCCATTGACCTATTGAAATCTATGTATGTAATCATGATTTTATATCTTTATGAAAAATATATATGAATATGTAATCATTACTTGGGATTATGTAATGTTACTCTATTGGAATGTAATAAAATTTGAAATGGGATTATTTTGAATATGCATCTCTATTATTGAAATGAAATGGTAATTTAGAATGAGATTATTTTGAATGTGCATCTTTATAATTGAAATAAGAAATTATGGAATTTTTTTATTGCTATGTGATGGTGAACTTAATCTATTCACATATGGGTTAAACTTAGGTGAAAAAAAAAGGTAAAACATCAGGAATGTCACACATATGGAGTTCATTAGTGATCCCACAATAGTGGCTTACAATGTTTGGCCAAACTGGACACTGAAATAATTGTTTTCAATTAAATCTTCACTTTTGGGCAGCTATAGTTGCTAAACCATGAGGAATTCGAAGATGATGCAAACTAGAGATTCATTGCATTTTGTCTGTAGATTCTAAATATACTTTTTTTCAAATTTTTTGGAATTAGATTACACTTCTTTTTCCATCTCCCTCAAAAAATAGCTTTTTTCAGAAAATAACATTTTTAAAAAGTGACGCTCACCGTATAACGCATAAATTTTATTCCATGAAAGATAAAATTATAATTCTTTTGAATTTATATTTTTAACTCCAATATCTAGTTCTTCCACTTGGTTAGATAGTTTTTTATTGAATATTTTTTCTTTAATCAAGTTTCGAAGTCAAACCAATTACAATTTAGACATAGCGCAACTGTATAATAACGCGACTGTATAATACATACCTTTTTTTGTGTGTATTGATTTTTTTTTTGGATCAAGGACTTCAATATCTGGTGCACTCACATATTTTTAATTTTTTGATAATCTGCTATTTTTCCACATGTGTAGAACAAAGAGCTTGATTTTCGATGAAAAACCTACATTCACAAGAAATAAAAAATAAATACAATAATTAAATTAAATTTATTTAAAATTATACTTTTTGGGAAGCTTATAATAAGGAATACATACTTACAATTTTTTTTTTTTAAATTTATTCATTTGATCCCCCAAAAGGTTAATCAAAAGTGATTTTTTATCAGCATTTTGATAGGTGTAAAGGAGACTCCATTATAGGTATGGCTTAAAACTAGTGGGGTTTTATCCAAGGGGGTTTGATATAAGGTAGTTTGATCAAATCTTATTTAATTGGAATTCTTTAAATGGAAATTTTTAAGGCTTAAATCATTATATTTTCTAAAAATATGTGATTTCAGCAAAAATTAGAATCTCTTAGAAATTGTAAACTAACTTTGTGGGATCAAACTTCATATTTTTTGGGGGTCACATGAGCTTCTCTCTTATCTCTCTTATGGGGAGAACATTTATTGTACTATGTGCTAGAATTATTCCTTGAGTGGTCATCATTATTTTCCTTCTATCTTCTTCACTTGTACATTTCATTGCATTTACATTATTCTCTTTTAGAGAGGTGTTTTCTATTTCCCACTATTTTTTGTCCTTTACTCCACTTTATGAGATATTTGTACATGAGTACCTAACATGGCCTTATAGTCAAGACTCATCATTAGTGCATACATTACTCCATAAGTTGTACTTTGGGAGGTGTTAGTGTAAATAGTGTCTTTATCTATCTAGTTAGCTAATCACCTATCTAGGATTGACATACCTAGCTTAAGTTTACTTAGGCTTCTTTTTCTTTTTTTCTCACTTCATAGCATTGAGACATATGTCCTCATGACTTGAGACACTTATTGGGACTTGCTCACCCACTTGTTAAGTGAGTTCACAAGTGTCCCGCCTATAGAGGGGTAGTTAGTAGTTCAATCCTACCTTCCTACCTCCTCATCCTTGGTTATATATGCAAGGCTTGATCATTGTATCAAATACTCTATATTTTATATTTCAATAGACATATTATTGTACTTATTTTGTTTCACTTGTGGAAGTTTTTTTATGCTCTCATATTTTGACATTCTCCAACAACATGGCTTTAATTTTTGGGACCCATCATCTTTTAATACGTCCTCCTAAGATGTGCTTAAAGGGGGGTGTTAGTGTAGGTTTTTATTTTCCTAGTGGGTTAATTTATTTTCCCTTAGTCCTAATTTTTTCCTACACTTTTATGAAGCTTTCTTAAGATAATAAAGTGAGTTAATATTTAATAACTAGGAGAAAAGTGATGTGGTGTCCCCTTCCTTAAATATGGAACACTTTCCACTTTTGGTGGTTAATTCCTATTGGTTGGATTTTCTACCTTCACCATCTCCTTAGTTCTACATAAAATCACTACTTATCTTACATTTACACATTCTTTTGCATCGTTACATACCTTAGCATACATGCACTTTGATGCATGTGTCATTATTCTACAAATCTTCTTTGAGCTCCTAATGCAATCTTGTCAACTTGACATTTGCACATGTCTTGGAAGCTTGGGTCTGTAATTGTGTTATTTTATTTACAATTTTATAGCTTATCTCTCTCATAGAAGATCTTGATTATTCAATCTATTTGAGATTTCTAATATATGATAGGATTCTTTATTAGTTAAAGAAAAAATATTTGATACAAGTGTAAAAAAGAGATGCTAAATTAACATTCTACTTGTCACACTATGGATGTTACTAATATATATATATATATATATATATATATATAGCTAAAAGACATAAATAGATATCATGTTGAATATAGGTTATTATTGATGTCAAACTAATGTCAGTAGGTCATTGTTGTTGCCAGTGGTTATCAAAGGGTGTCAAGGCTATCAAATGTGAAGGTTGTCAATGATAAAGAAGATTGTAGGAGTATTGGATGCATCATAATTGAATTATCATTATATTCCCTTGACTCAAAGTGCTATGTTCTAGAAGCATGTTGTTTGTCAGTATGTTGAGGCGTGAATGCCTTCAAATAGTTAATGAGTTTATTATACCATGTTGGGTATGCAGCTAGTATGAGTGTGGTGGTTTGGAAGTCAGTTCAAGGATATCTTTTAGGCAAAGAGATTTATTAATATGGTTAGCATTTATTTTAGAAATATAGTATAGATTTGTGGTTTGGAAAGAAAGTGTCTACACCTAGTTCTATCAGTTTCTTGAGTTCCTGGTGGTGTGCTTAGTCTTCAAGAAGTTTGAAGTATCAAAAGGTTCATCAAGCTATTCAAAGTTTGAGGCATGTGTAGTAATGGCTTGGAGCATCCATAATTCAAATCATGTATGTGTAGTGAGGATAGGACCTGTTTAGGGTTCTTGTGGTGGTAGAAGGCATCAAGTTCCTTTGGTGGTAATAATTTTTTGTTTGGATCGTTGTATTACACATTTCATGTAATTTGAATTTAGGAAAAAATCCTATGTTTTCTAGGTTGGTGTAGATCCTTGGCTGACATAGTTAGTGTTAATGTAATGTCATGTATATATTTCAAAAGTTCAAATGCATTGTGATCTATAAGTAATTGTAATACATAAGGAGTGGAATGTTCAAGTGTGTAATGAATGGAAGGTATGTGACAAAAGTGTGAAGAAAATAGGAAGCACAGATAATAGAGAGTCATTCTTAGTGTGAGAGAGATTATGTTGTGTTTTTGGTGCATTTCATCTAGGTAAATTTCAAATCAACTATTATTTCTATAATATAGTAGGATTGGTATTATACCTATTGTATTGTTTCGATAGGGGATTGATGTCTCTCTTTGGCGAGGATTGTTGTCACAAGGATGTTGGTTCCTACAGATTCATTTGGGGATTGGTGTTTTTTGTAGGTTGGTGCCTACATCATATTGTAAATTCACTTATTATATTCCTGCTTGTGCATTTCTCACTGCATTTTTTCCATCTTGGGTTTCCATGTATATCTAGTGTTATATGTTATCTTGTTTTGTGCTTTGATTAATATTTTGTATGGTTCAGTAATCTTCATGTTCAAAATCTATATTTAACAGTAGCAAAGATTTAAATTGTATGATCTAGTAAATAGTGTTGAATTTGAGAATTTTATTTTTAAAGTAGATCTATTGATTCACCCCACCTCTCAGTAGATTGTGTGCCCTTCAATTGGTATTAGAGCTAAGTTCATTTGAAAAATTTTAATATCTTAAGGTAGATTTTGGATGGTATAAGAGATTTTTTCTGGAAACAAATTGTCAGTATTTGATGGATCCAATTTTGTATTTTGGAGAGTTAGAATGGAGTCTTATTTTTTGGCTTTGAGGATGGACATTTGGATGATAGTTTTAGAAGGATATGAGCCTCCTTAAAAACATCCTAGAGATTAGGTTGGAAAGAGGGCTCTTAAGGTCAATGCCAAGGCTAGGAATGCTATTTTATGTGGTTTGACTAACACTAAATTTTTGAAAGGGATGGAGTGCAGAACAATAAAGGAGATGTGGGAAAAGTTGGAAACTATCTATGAAGGTGATGAAAAATTCAAAGAGGAAAAGTTGCATACTTACAAAGCTCAGTTTGAAGGTCTGATGATGAAATAATATGAGAACATTGCTACATTCATGCTCTAGGTTGATGAAGTTTTTAACCATACTCGAGGTCATGGTGAAAGCTTGGAAGAGAAGGTTGTTCTGAAGAAGGTATGCAGATCTCTACCTAGAAGGTTTGGTCCTAAAATATTTGCTATTAAAGAAGGTAAAGATCTAAACATTTTAAAGTTGGTTGAGTTGCATGAAACATTAATTGCATTTGAGATGAAATTTGAAATGGAGGATTCAATATGGAAAGTGATTGCTTTTAGAGTATCTTTGAAGTACATGTTGATCAAGATTCTGATTATGGATTAGATCTATAGAAGAAGCAATTTTTTTTAGAAAGCTACAAAAAAGGTTCTAGTAAGTACAAAGGTAAATTACATTTCATTTTTTCAATTATGGAGAAGTAGGACATTTCAAAGTGTCCTCATAAGAATACTAACAATGTTGAACAAAAGAATGGAAAGAAATCATTTCAAAGAAGATTCAAAGTCAAAGGAAAGATAAGAATTTATACACTAATGAAGAAGAAGAATATTCTTCTAAGGAAGAAGATGAAGATGCATCCAAAGATGAAATGGTAAAGTTGTGTTCATGGCTTTTGAAACTATTGAAGGCGATGTTGTAATGGGCTCTGGAGAAAATGATGAAGAAGAAAATCTTATGGAGAAATTGTTATGGGTTGGAAAGGAAATCAAGAAGTTGAAGAATTGTGGAAGAAGTGAGAGACAAAGAAAGAATATAAAATATTTTAAGTTTTTTGAAATGATGATTGTTCATTTGAAGACTCGGGAAAAGAGGTAAAAAGAGTTAAAGAAGTTTTGATGGAAAAATTACTATCAAGAGACAAAGATTGTGAGAAGCTTAAAGCATAGATTGTTGCAGCCAAAAAAGAGCTTGAGAACTAAAATAAAAAGATATTGTTGAAGTTTAGTATAAGTGTTAAAACCATAGATCATATATTGGAAGGTCAGAAAGCTTCACATGGAAAAATTTGAGTAGGTTTTGAAGTTCAGAAGAAAAAAGTGACAGAATAGTCAGAGAACGATACTAAGAAAAGTTTTAAAGTGATAAGTTCCAAAATTTCAAAATAAAAAATGACTATGACAAGTAATGGAAGTCTGACTCATAATGATGGATTTATTCAAGTATAGAACAAAAGAAGGAGATCCGAAAGGAAAGGATACAATACTAGGTCAAGTTTTCATTTCTCTAATTATTGTTTTAATTGTAATGATTATGGACACAAGGCTATGTATTGTAGAAGAGTTCCAGTAAGAAATAATTTTGTTAGTAATAATAAATTTGCACCTTTATTCAATTTTAATGTCATTTGTTTTAAGTGCAAAATTTTTGGACATATTACAAGAAACTGTAGAATTAATTTTGTGAGTTCCCTGGATAAAGGAAGGAGTGATGTTTTGAAGAAGGTCTAGAAGATGGTCCCTAAAGAGAAGAAGTCTAAAAAATCTATGATTGCTCAGATTTCTTTGCATCCTTAGAAGGATAAGAACCTGTGGATTATTGATAGTGGTTTCTCTAGCCATATGACTGGAGATAAAATCAAATTCATGAATATCAATAAATTTGAAGGTGGTTCTGTTACCCTTGGAAATAGTTCAATTTCTAAAATTTTTGGAAAGGGAACTTTAAGTCTTGATGGTGGTAAAACAAACACACATGATGTTTTGTGTGTTGAAGGTTTCAAACATAATTTATTGAGTGTTAGTGAGATGTGTGATAAAGGATACATGTTATCCTTAAATGTTGACGGTTGTGAAATCAGAGAATCAAGCACCAATGAGTTTATTATGAAAGGAAGTAGGACAAACAGTGATATTTATCACATCAGTGAGTTGAATGGACAAAGTTATCTCACTAAGTAGAAAGATGAAAGCTAGCTTTGAAATAGGAGGTTAGGACACATGAATTTTGATGATATTGTCAAGATTACTTCAAAAGGGATTTTCCAGGATACATAAAGAATTAAGAAACCTCAATCAATTAGTTGCAAGCCATACCATAAAGGAAATTAGACAAAATGAAAATATCTTGCTAAGGAATGTTCTACATCAATACCATTAGATTTGGTACATATATATCTGTGTGGACCAATGAGTCCACAAAGAGACATGTATTTTATTGTGTTCATTGATGATTATACTATAATGACTTGGATTAAATATCTAAAAGAAAAGTTAGAAGGTTTTGAAAAGTTCAAAAAAATTAAGGCTTTGGTTGAGAATGAAACCAAAAGGACAATCAAAGTTCTAAGATCAAATAGAGGTAGAAAATTTACAACTGAGAAGTATGATAGATTTTTTGAATAACATGAAATCCAGAGGAAGTTCTAAAGGAAGTTCTTTGCTCATAGAACTCCACATCAAAATAGAGTTACAAAAATAAAGAATGGAATATACAAGAGATGGCGAGGAATATGCTATGTCAAGCAAATGTACTGGATATGTACTAGAGAGAAGCTACATAGATAACTATGTATATTTTGAATAAAGTTTAGATCAGGCATAAAACATAGAAGAATTCATATGAGATATGGAATAGAAGACTGGCATCAGTAAGAAATTTGAAATATTTGGAAGCAAGTGCTATATCAAGAGAGATGAAGATAATTTGGATAAATTTGATTCAAGGTCAGATGAAGGGATTTTTCTTGGTTACACTTTAACAATAAAAGCTTATAGATGTTATAAAATAAGGTTGAAAAGGATAATTAAAAGTGAAAATGTGAAGGTTGATGAGACTATTCAGTCTATCAGTGTTTCAGAAGTAGAAGTTAATTAAGAACCAATTCATAGTAGCATTGAAGATTCAAAATAAGTTGCTACAAAAACTCCAACAAAATATTTTAAGAGGAATCATTCTAAAGATTAGATCATATGAGATAAAGATAGTGGATTTCAGACCTTGAAGAGATTAGAAAGATAAGGAGAATAAGTACATTTTTATTTACCATCAAAGATAGAACCTATCAGATAATGCTCGAAAAGAAAAGAACAAGGATGGATAGAAGCTATGGAGGAAGAACTAAATGATATAATGAAGAATGAAACTTGGGAACTTGTCGCAAGACCTAAAGACAAGAATGTGATTGGAACAAAGTGGGTATTTAGAAACAAGATAAATGAAGAAGGTGAAGTGATTAGAAACAAGACAAGACTTGTGTGTAAAGGGTATACTCAAGTTGAAGGTATAGACTTTGTGGAAACATTTTCTCCAGTGGCTAGACTAGAGGCAATCATGATCTTTTTAGCTCTTTCAACATTCAAGAATTTCAATGTGTATTAGATGGATGTGAAGTCAACATTTTTGAATGGACAACTTGAGGGAGAAGTTTATATTGAACAACCGAAAGGATTCAAACATATTAAAAAATCAGATTATGTTTGTAGATTGAAGAAGGATTTGTATGGAATCGAGCAAGCTCCCAAAGCTTTCTATTTGAGGTTGGATGGATACTTGCAACAACAAGGATTCTAGAGAGGTTGTGCAGACAATAATTTGTACATAAAAAATAGAAGGAGAACAAATGTTGATAGTTGTGGTTTATGTTAATGACATCATTTTTGGAGGTAATAGTGAAGAAATGAGCAATAACTTTTAGAAGGCTATACAAAATGAATTTGAGATGTCTATGTTAGGAGAATTATCTTTCTTCTTGGGGTTGTAGATTGTTCAATTAGACAAAGGGATTTTATTTCATAACAAAAATACATAAAGGAGATGTTAAGCAAGTTCAAGATGGAATCTATTGCAAACTTGTTGCAACACCTATGGTTATCAATGTTGAATAGTCTGGATAATTGAGAGGGGGGTGAATCAATTATTATAAAAAAATTTTCTTGAATTTAATTAAGCTAGATCAAAACTTAACTCAATTAGATATTAATGAACATGAAAGCACAAAAAAACACCATGCACAATGAACACCAAAATTTATGTGGAAACCAAAGAAGGGAAAAACCATGGAGAATAATAATCCTCAATTATAAAGCACTAGTTAAGGTGATTTTTACAAAGGCTCACTGTAGGGTGGATCACTGTCGATTGGGCTCACTGCTTGGCTATTATAGCCAAAGATACAAAAAGGGCTCACTGCCAAAAGAGAAAGGCTCACTGCTTATAGAAAATGACTCACTGCCAACAAAAAAAGGCTTACTGTCAACAAAAGAATGATGAAAGGAAATCCACGACTGAAAGAACTGTTACCAACAACACCAGATATAATCTCATTGTTTGCTACCTTTGATCATAGAATTTTTTACACTTCACAATGTCTAGATATTTAGATTCTCATTCATGACACTTGCTTGCATCTAACAAAAACATCTTATACTTATACCATTCCAAGTCTTTGTAATCTCTCAAGTCAAACAAACATAATTTGAAATAGGCCACCAAAAAAAAAATTCTCATGCTAGAGAGGAATGAAACTTGGACCAAACATAGCCTCTTCGCTCAAATCAACATGCTACATGATATCTAGAACCAACAAATAAGATATGCACATTATAGTGCAAATCATGTGCTGGAGCATGTTAACCAATTTCCAGATCAATCCAGACCCAAAAGAATGTATCTTATTGTGTTACAAGAGGAATGGGACTAGGAAAAATACAACCCAAAATAAATCTTTACAACACAACATTTAGAACCAGGCCAATCTGGATCACCAAGGTGCCAAAATAGAACTTCGGTCAAACAAACAAGATATGTTGACATCAATGACAACCATTAATGACAACAAGAAATCCCCTCTTTTTCATTTATGGGAAAATTCATCAATAAAGAATCAAAAAGCTTAATTTTAGCATCAAGGACCATCTTATCTTCTTTTCTTCTCCCCATTTGACATCAAAGACAAACTCCCCTTGAAAAACTTACTCCGCTCCCCCTATAAGGAAGCCATCAAACATTGATCTAGATAAAAATGAGAATATAATATGCTGGACCAACGCATGCTATTGTAGACTAGGAGGGGGTAGAGCCCCTACCTTCTACCGGAGATACTCAAAAGTGTCTTTGCTCAATGGTTTTGTGAAAATATCTACAATCTACTCTTTTGTAGGTACATATTCAAGTTTTACTTCATTGTCCAACACCTTCTCTCTTAGGAAATGATATCTTATGGATATATGCTTTGTTCTAGAGTGTTGTACTAGATTCTTGGAAATGTTTATTGCACTGGTATTATCACACATAATTGAGATTGGTTCATCAAATGATATGCCAAAATCCTTCAGCATTTGTTTCATCCAGAGTATCTGAGTGCAACATGAGGATGCTACAATATATTCAGCTTCAATAGTAGCTAAAGATACAAAATATTATTTCTTACTTGACCAAGCAACCAACTGGGAGCTAAGGAAATAAGCTCCACCACTTGTGCTCCATCTGTTATCAATACATCTAGCCTAATCAACATCATTATAAGCTATCAATGTGAAAACTAAGTCCTCTAGATACCATAATCCCATGTATTTTGTACCCTTTAAATATCTAAAGATCCTTTTTACTACAACATGTGATTCCTTTGGTTCTTGCTGAAATCTAGCTTCTAAACAAACAACATACATAATGTCTAGTCTGGTAGGAGTCAAATATAACAATCCTCAAATCATTAACCTGTACATACTTGTATCAGCTTTAGTTGAATCGTCTTCTTTTCTCAACTTGCATCCAGTAACAATA